>SCDY01002287.1:0-15187 GCA_004143825.1 Drosophila micromelanica | reverse complement strand
TGTGTAAACGAGCTGAAATGTTTATAGAACCAGATCGCAGGGTTCAGGGTATCTCCTAGTCGGGCGGCCCCGACTAGAGCCTTCTCACTTGTTGTATTTGCCTTGTTTTGCCGCTGGGTTTGGCGACGTTCGCCGCACGTTTATGTTATTTATACAGACAGTAGACTGTCGTATTATATGACATGGAGCTGTTATCCTTAGCCCGGTTGTAAGCTAATCCCGCTGTGCGCAAACAGCAGTGCCCATCCATCAACTGCCCCTCTCTCCCACTCTCCCACTCTCTCTCTCTCTCTATCTCAGTGTTGTGGTTGCTTCTCTCAAACAGTTGTCAGCGCCAATTGCGGCTGTTGACAGCTCTTAAATTGATGCCCGTCGATTGAATTAATAAATATCATAGGTAAACACATATGGTCATAGACAGACAGAAAGAGACAGAGAGACAGACTGCTAGAACAACTAAAAAAAAAATCGTCTGGCAAACATAGCGTACGCATGTTGTTTTCCCTTTTGCTGGTTTTTCCTTGTAGCATAACTATGCGTACATATGTATCTGTATCTGTAACCATTTCTGTATCTGTATCTGTATCTGTTTATGTTCTGTTTGTTTGTCTATCTCATTTATATAATATGCGTGCTGTGTGCGCGTCCGCTGTCGTTTCTGTCCAACTCTCCTTTGCCTTTTTCTTTCTTCGCGCCACAATTTGTAGCTATATTGAGCAGCAATTAAACGAGTTTATGCTTTAAATATTAATTAGCTGACGCTTTTATGTGAATTGCTTTTGGAACGCCAACCTGTTGTCTACAAGAGAATAAGGTAGCACACAGCAATCGTTTTTGGCCTAAACAAATTGGCCAATTGAGTTACACCAAATTGTGTGAAACACTTTAAACAACTGTTGTCGTTGTTGTTGTTGGTTTGCCGTCAAGTTCATTGAACGGCCTTTCACCCAGAGCTTGGCCAAGACCCAGAGTCAGAGCCGGAGTCCGGGCCACACGAGTCACCCGTCTGATTCATAGCCAAAGCTCATGAGTCGCGCATGCGCAACAACAAAACAAAAAAAAGCGGAAGAAGGGGGAATTCCATTTCGTCAGACTTAAATGCCATGTGCTTCATATACCAAGTGCCAAATATCAGAAGTTAAAAATGTTTAGTGTAAAGGTTTGTAGAGCATATTTAAAATTAGATTTTTTTGTTTTAAACAACTCTTACTATATTATTTCTATATTTTTTGGCATTGAGCTAAACATATTTTCAATGTCATGTACGTTATACAAAACATTTAAAAAATATTTTTTCTGTCAGGGTCAAGAATATATCTTTCTTTTTTCAATTTAAAAAAAAAAAAATAATAAAATAAAATATTTTGTTATTTAGCGAACTATCTCCTTACGCAAAGGAAACTATTTTTATCTAAAGATTAAAGTCGCATAAATAATTTATGAATATGTTTAATACGGACTATCTAAAGATTAAAGTCCAAATGTCTGCCAGACGTTTGAAACTTTGGAATGTTTGAGATAGCACATTCAACTACTTACATTGCTGGCATAGTTTATATGCACCTTGCTTGGTCAATATATATGTGTATATGTTCTATAAAGTATCGAGCAGATGCGGGACACACTTTATCAGCTCAGTTATTGTTGTTGTTGTCGGCACTATCGGCATGAACAAAGGCCTGTCAACTCTGTGCTGCCAGTGTCAATGAACAATTAGTGGAGCGATCAATGGTCGTCCGGGTCTCGGTCTCTCTATCATAGAGTACAACCCGAAGACCACAAACCAAAAAAAAAAAAAACAAGAAACAATAAATAACAAAAAAAAAAAGCACGAGCGGTCTTTGTCGGAAGTGGAGCATGCGATTCAAAATCAATTAACATGTTTAAATTATAGAAAGTACAACTAAGAAGATGCATTTCATAGAAAGAGAGAGAGAGAGGGAAGTAAATCGAGAGAGAGAGAGAGAGAGAGACATAGAACTGATTAACATATGTAAATTGATTATTTATTGGGTTATCTTGGTTGCAGCTATAACCTGGCAAAGCACAGGCAACAGATATAAATACAAATACAAATGCAGATGCAGATACATATAGCTATAGCTACAACCTTACAGATACAGATACACGAATCGTGCTTAGTCTTGACCCCAGCGCATTGACATTGGCGCCAAAACGCTTTCGAATTCGAAACCAAATCTGATAAGAAAAGCGCACACAAATTCAAAACTTGGAAAGGAAAACACACAAATAAATAAATAAGCTGCAATTGCATTCTAAAAGTGTCATCCGGCTGATTTGCGCTTATCAACGGCTGCTTGGCAGCAGCTCAGCCATAATCAACTGCAAATATGTAAATATTTACTGTTAACTGATTAAAGCTTTGCGTGTTTTATTATTATATTTTTTTGTATTTATTTTTTTCGTAAAATCTTTCCACAGATTTTTGTACTCAATTTTTGTTTGAAAAGGCACACGCAAACCCACTGAGGCATATACAAAAAACAAATAAAAAACCTCGAAATAACCGCAAGAATTTTGAAAAATAAAAAAAAGAGTAACCACAGTTATTTGGCAATGACTGACTGATTGACTGAATGTCTGACTGTGGTGCATTGTAAGCGGGCAAAACTTGTTTGCTGCACATAAATAACTGGCAAATACATTTATTAATTTATACAATTTATACTTAATTGTACGATATTCCATTCCATTTGCTGCTTAGCCTAGTTTGTCTTTGCTTTTAATTCAAATTAAATCAAAGTATATATATATATTTTACTGCCAACATGCCACAGTCTTTACTCAATATGTAATTAGGGGTATCGGCCAATTGGGCCATTAGCATCGAAATCAGTTTCAGTTACAGCTCCAACAACGTCATCTGCTAAAATCACGCTTGCAGTTCTAATGCTTCTTAATGGCGTCAACATATTCTTATCGACAAGCGGCCCAAATTGAGGCCAAGATTTTTGTTTGCTTATTTGGAGCAGGAATCTTTGCATATAAAATATGTTGATATTTATAATGTTTAAGATCATATATATACATGTGAGTTTATTTGTTGCCTAATATTTTCCATATTCTATCTATTGTTTTTCTATTAGTTGTTTCAGCTGGCCTAATTTATCATATTTATGATTTTATCTTTATATTTCTCTTGATTACAAACATATACCCATTGCAACATTATTTAATACACATTTTTAATTTTTTTATATTTTATTTTATAAACCTTCATCAGTGTTTAACTGATTAAAAAAAAAGTTCCAGAAATTTTTAGGGCATATTAATAGTTAAAAGAAATTTAGCTAAATTATGCAAATTATGCAGTGGGAAATATCTTCAATATTAAAAAGTGTATATGTTCTTAAGACAAGCCTAATCGATCTTTCTGTCTTTTGACCTCAAAAAAACCTAAAAAATACATGCAATGTTCGCAGATCAAATTAACTGAAGGAAAACAAACACAAAGATGAGTGTAGAGTAACTTCCAGTCGTATAATCTCGACCAGTGCACTGTTACCTATTGTTCTTTATCTTCAAGTGTATTTTTTTATTATAACTTTCCTTTATTATTTTTACATCCGCATCTTGAACAATTTTTATGTATTTTTCTTTGTATTTACTATTATCTATTGTTTCTTTATCTTTAAGTATATGTCATTTTGATTTACTTATATTTATAATTCTTTACATTTGCTAGCACAAAGTGATTTGCTTTTTCTTTCACAGATTTGCCTGACAATATAATAAAGAAGTTGTTTTTTAATTGCTAAAGCGTATCTTGAATTCGATAATGCTCATTTCGAGTTCAGCTTTAACCAAAAGATATCAATAACGGATCAACGTATTTAGTTGATTTTTTAGCCGGCAACCGGTTGAGTTGGGGCGTAACGCTTATGCAAATAAAAAAGCCAAGAATTTATTTATATTTTTTTTTTTGCAAACTGTCGCCAAGAGATCAAAGACAGAGTAAGAGGCCTTGAACAAATGCCAACATTATGATTATTTTTTTGTTATAGTTTTTTTTGTTGATGGGTTTTCAATTTGTGAGTCAGCGCGATAAGGTAATAAAAGGTAGAAAAGGGTGTGTCGCTGTCTTGTATTTATTTTTGCCAAAAAATGTAAATAAATAAAAAAAAGCATTTCCAATTTTAGGCGCAATTTTCACGAAAATTGCGGCTACGATTAAAATAAAAGTAAATTGCCAGGCGGGTTCGGACCAATTGGTTATAATAATTAACTGAGATATTTGAGCATATGTATATGTACACTCCTGGCCAATTGAATAGGTTCAACACCTTAATAATATAAAAACTTTAATATATCTTTAAGCCAATTTAAATGAAATAATTTGTGTAGAATAAAATATTAATTTTTGATCTATAAAACATACACACACTTTAAAAATTTTAAGTCGACCTATTCAGCTGAGTTGAAGTGTATATTTGTTGTTGCAAATTTTTAAGTGCAGGCTTATTATCGATCTATTCTATTCTTAAGCTGATTTTCTTCCGTTCTTGTTCCAAGTTCAGGGAAGAAAACGCAACAAAAAAACAGAAAAATAAAAAATACAACAAAAAAATAAAAACAGCCTCGAAACAACGTCAGCAAAAAAAAAGTACGCCCATAAAAGGTGCTCGAAAGCCGTTTACGTGTTAACGTGTTTCTGGTTCCTGATTCCTGGTATTGGCATGATGAGTCTTCAGGCAAAAGTCAAAAGAAAAATACATATGTACACATACACACATACATTAAAACTGAAGACGCGAGATGCGCTGAACTTAAGTTAGAACATTCAAAAAATAAAAAAAAGAGTTGTGACTAAGTTCCCGGCCGGTGTGCGCGGAGTCTCAGTTGAAGTTGTTGGCAGACGCGGCGACGTGTGTTTTCATTTTCTTTTTTTTTGTTTTTTTTTTTAGCCAAAAACTCGTTTTTGGTCTTTAACAGGGGGCTGTGCGACGGGGTGCGGTCATGTGACACAGGCATAAGGCCAAGTCTTTTTAGCCATTCATCTGTAGCTGTGCATCTGTGTGTGTGTGCGTTTTGGCCCTCTTGTGCTTACCTTTTGATGTTGATGTGTGTCTGACTGTCTGTTGGTGGCGTCTGTTGCAGCTTTACTCAATTTGTTGGCAGCGTTGAGTATTTTGAATTTTTTTGTATTTTTTTTTTTGGTTTTAAATTTGGTTAAATGGGAACCTGGTCTGTATTGACGGGGCGGTGTTTATTTTTTTTTTTTGTTTTTGGGCTATTTCTGGCCCCCGGTCGTGGGCAGTGCAAAGAATTTTTGATGCGAGAAAGCGAAAGCAAAACGTGAACGCAGCACACGGAAAAAAAGCGAAAGTTAACTGTAAAAAGCGCCTCAATTTAGAAACTGAACCGAACGCAGAGAGACGCAAAGCGAACGCGCTTATACAAAAATACTTCTAGCATATATATAGTATATATCTGTATCTGATTATCTGTAGCGGTTTAGCAGCTGTTTGTCCGATCCTCATGTGTGTGTATTGGTGTGTCTATATGTATTTTTTAATACATGTGTGCAGCATATGAAATGTGCGACCTGCCTCCACATGCGAAAGGCACGCGTTTCCAACAACAACAACAACAAGAACAACAAAAAACACACACACAAAATTCGTTGTGATTCGTAATATGTGTATATAAGTTTCTAATTCTATTCTGTTTTATTTTATTATTTTGTTATTCTGCTTTAAGCTGTGCTCGGCTTTTTTATGTTTTTTTTTTTTTGATTTTCGTTGATTTGAAATTCACGTATTGATCGCGCGACCGATCCGAGCGACTGACTAAAGATAACTAAAGGGAAATGGAAATGTGTTGGCAGTATAAACCACCACAAGGCAGAAAGCAGCACGACAGCGGCAGCAGCACCAACAGCAGCAGCAGCAGCAGCAGCAGCAACAGCAACAGCACCAACAGTCCGTCCACACAAGCAGCACAAAAACAGTACGCAGCAAGTTGCTTCGTGTTACGAAGGCACACGAGAACTCTAAAAAAAAACACACACACAAGCACAGACAGAAGGCGTGCCTGTGTTTGTATTCGATGTTTGCATGTACGCATATTTGTGTTTGCTTTCGTGTTCGTGTTTGTGTTGTTGTTGTTCGTACATTCGTTCGTTCGTTCGTTCGTTCGTTCGTTCGTTCTTGTTGTTGGCGCGTTCTTGTAAACGCACATTATCAGCTAACGAAGCGTTTCTCCACCACCCCCTCTACGCGCTACGTTATCGTTCATGCGGCGTCGTGAATGAAAATGACAAAACAACAACAAAAACAACAAAAACAATAGCGCCAGTGTCAGTGAGTGCCAACATAAAAACATTTACAACAACAACCGGCGAAACTACAAAAACATGGCGCGCTGCCCAGTCAAACACTCTGCGCATGTGTGTGTGTGTAACTGCAGGCAACGATACTTGTCCCTGCCAACTTGTTGAGAGTGCAAGCTCGCTCGCTCGCTCCATCTCTCTCATTCGCTCTCTTTATTTTGACAAGCAGCCGCGCAAAATGGCCTGCCAAAAAAAAAGAAGAAAAACAACAACAACAAGCATACATTGTACGTATACGCAATGCGACTCCGATGCCGATATCATTTAAACTGTGTTTGTTGTTGTTGCTGCTGTTACTTTAGCTGTTTCTTCTTTGTCCAGAACTCTCCCATTTCATTGCTCTTCTCGCTGCTGAGATTGTTACTCTTTTTTCTTCCTCAAAAAAAACGAAGTTTTTATTTAGATAACCAGGCTTGTTTGCCCATTTGTGTTTGTATTTGTATTGGTAATTGTGGCTTGTTCGGTGCGTGCTTTGGCTTTTTCCACTAACCAGACCATTGAATGAGCTCCATTCACGAATATTTTTTTTGTTTTGATTTCAACAGGTAAACGGCATAAAATTTGTTACCCAAAATTATGAAATAGCCCAATGTGAAAACTGTTTCCAGTATATTGGCTTGTGGGCTACAATGATTAGAGAAAAAAAACGACATAAAAAATGCCAACAACAAAAAAGCGCAAATCATGAAATTTTGGAATTCATTAAGCGTGCTATGAACTTCAGAATAATTCGGTGCGCGCATGCGAGCGTTAAATACGCCGCAAATAACTCTAAAATAAGAGCACTTAAGTATTTTGGGAATTATGCTTATCGCATGGCATACATTTTTATGTTCTGGATTTCTCGAAACTTCTGCGCTATAATTATGCATATTCGCGGCTTTCGGCTAATCAATCGGTTTATATTACTTGATATCGTATTAAGCACGTGATAAAGCCAAAATGCAAAAGCCAATCAAACAAATTGTTCGGCAGCTTTGAATTGTAATTGATAAGCAGCAATAAAAACCTTTTAGCTGCAATGACAAATGCCCAAAAAATTGTGTTAAATGATGGTTCAAATATTATTGCCGATAAGAATATTAATTTAATTTCGAGACTGGCAGACAGGTCTATTGTAGAAAATACCCTTCGAATTATTTAATGCAAAAAATAGTCTTAAACTAAAATATAACATTAGGAAATTTCCATGCTATAATCTAAAAATAATTTAAACGAACGGAAATTGAATTTTTTTTTTTGTTGATAATATCGAAAATAAATTAAATTACGCAAAAGTAAAATCAACAGAAATTTTTAATCTTACGATACAAAATCGGAAAAGCCCAAAAATGTATAACAATTTTCCTAATGCTTAGAAGTTATAGTTAACCAATTAATAAATAATTGGATAGAAGTTTAGGATTATTGTAAATGTTTGCTAGAGTAATTCACACAACAATTGCAAACATTTTGATTTTCGATTCTTCTTTGGGACTTGCAACGCGGCTCTTGTGGCAGTTTCGAAGACTTCGCGGACACCCTCCTGCATTTTGGCGGAGCATTCCAGATACGCAAACGCATCGACAATCTCGGCCATTGTGAGGCCATCCTCTCTCTTGACGGGCTGTTGCTTTTCCAAGGACAATTCCTGTGCGTGAATTAAGGGGGAATAACATAAAGTTAATGGTGAAAATTAAAGACTTGCATTTATTGTGTCCGGATCGTGGCGCAAATCAAGTTTGTTGCCCACCAAAATGATGGGCACATTGGGACAAAAGTGCTTCACTTCCGGTATCCATTTATCCTGTATGTTCTCCAACGAATTGGGCAGATCGATGGAGAAGCACATGACAATAACATCCGTGTCGGGATAGCTCAACAGACGCAGGCGATCGTAATCCTCCTGTCCGGCTGTATCCCATAGCGCCAGTTCCACCTCAAAAAGCGAACAGACACAAATTCATTGTGCAATTTATTTTCAATTGTATATATATGTGAGCTACATATTTGTAAAAGCACTTGAAACACAGAGAGCGCTGAATCCGCCGGAAAACAACGGCGACGTGATTCATACGCAACGGGATTGTAAAATTGAGCGAAATGGGGTCCCGCCCTGACGCAGGCACGTAGTGCTAGCACTAAAATAAGCTGTGCACTAAATAGCATGCACAGCATACACAAGCAACATTTGCATTGAACATACATAAATAAATTTCTTAATGCATTTTTACAACATTGCTCATGCAAACAAATATTTTGTTGTTATTTTCTGATTGAGCAATTAGTCAAATAGTTGCACAAACCTGAGATCCTTCAACTTCAACGTCTGCCACATATGTCTCGAATACCGTTGGCACATAATCCAACGGGAAATTGTCTTTACAAAATACAGTTAACAAACAGGTTTTGCCGCACACCCCGTCGCCCACCAGCACCAATTTCTTGCGAATGGAGGGCATTATAATAATTATTTTTAATTCTAATTATTATTATTCTTTGTTTAAATCCCTTTTGGGCAGGAGCACTTGAAATCCAAAATGCCTTGCGTATGAGCTGGCGAGTTTTTGTTTAGTGAATGGGGTATTTGTGAAATAACTTGTTTGTTTATGAATTTTTGATGCGCTACAGAGAAAATGCCACGGTGTATGCATCAGACCATAAAGTGCGATACATTTCACTTTCGATAAAGCATCAAATGTTTACGACTATGCAGTAAAAACTTTATTTAAAAAGAAAACAAATTAATCATCTTAGTAACTGAGTTCAAATTTGTATGGGTAAGCTTTTATTCTAATAACAGTTACGTTCAACCTCAGTTAAATGGGCAGCACTTGATACCAGAGTTGCTCACATCAGTTGGCAGTTCCATAAACTATCGTAACGTATGTGCTGGAGTTGCGATATATATCGATTTCGTCGCAACAGCTCTGTCAACATTGCAAAGAAGAAGAACTAGGCTCTTCCTCTTTCTTTTATTTCCGCCATTGCCTGAGATAGTTGGAAAATCATGGGTGAGTTGTTAAAAAGAGTGTTTTTTGTGTGAAATACGCATATTGCGTTGTTAAACAAAGTGCAAATCGAATAACTATAATTGTGGAACAGCAAATGTAAGTGATTTGAAATGCGCCGGCGATGAAAATCGTTTTAAAGCCTCGGACTTCAGTGCTTGCAAATTTAGGTTGCAATATGTTGGCTGTCAAAAATCCATTGAAACCAAAAGAATCATGCAATTTAGAAAATTCGAAACCTATTCTTTATTAAAATGACTATGTATCGCAACTATTGCCAGTGATATTTGTGAGTTTTTGTATTGAACTTAATTCACAGTGAACGCAATTCAAACTAACCTCAAAGTGCCGCCGCCGCTGAATTCGCCATTTGTTTACATTGTGTTTGTTGTTTTAAACGGGATGAAACAATAAGTTTACTTATAAAATAAAATTCTGTTGCATCTTACAGGCAAGCCTAGAGGTCTGCGCACTGCCAGAAAGCATGTGAACCACCGTCGCGACCAGCGTTGGGCCGACAAGGACTACAAGAAGGCTCATTTGGGTACCAGATGGAAGGCCAATCCCTTCGGCGGTGCTTCCCACGCCAAGGGCATTGTGCTCGAGAAGGTGTAAGTTGAATCGCTATTTAAGCTCTTTGTTTTTATTTTAATTAGGCCAACGCTTTCGATGTCTCGCAGTATACTTTTGTGTTTTGTTTATTATGAAAATCAAATCACAGGATTATACTGTGAGTTATCGGCTGTAACAGCAACAACAACAATTCCATTTAGCTACGTAGACACACGAATATATCTGATTCAAATCTAATCAATTCTTTTCTTTAACTCTATGCAGTGGTGTTGAAGCCAAACAGCCCAACTCTGCCATCCGCAAGTGCGTGAGGGTGCAGCTGATCAAGAACGGCAAGAAGATCACCGCATTCGTGCCCCGTGACGGTAGCTTGAACTACATTGAGGAGAACGATGAGGTCTTGGTTGCCGGTTTCGGTCGTAAGGGTCATGCCGTCGGTGATATTCCCGGTGTCCGTTTCAAGGTCGTCAAGGTTGCCAACGTTTCCCTGCTGGCACTTTACAAGGAAAAGAAGGAGCGCCCAAGATCTTAGATGATGACACATCTAATCATTTTCCAGAGTTAGGGTTTTACAAAACTAAATAAACAAACACAAAAAAAGAGAAGAAACAAAACCGAAGTCTTGTCTCCTGGTAGAGATTAAACGTCATTCGTTATTACGTTGAGCATTTAATATGTATGTGTGTATGTATTTTCAGTTAGCGGCCTAATTATAATATGTATATGTATTTAAATGCCTAGAGCCTTATTAACTACCAGTATGGATTATAGTCAGCCTGTGCCAGACTCTTCGCCAGCTCACGGGTAGCCGCCACCACCGGAATTGAAATTGTTTGGCCCCGGACGCCGCATGGGCCGACGGCCACGGGAACGATTTGCGAACATTCGATTGTTGTTCGGTGAGCCGCTCGGCATATTCTGATCCTGATTGCCGGGATGGCCGCGCATATTGCCCGGCGTCGAGTCCCGCTGCCAGACGATGCGTGCCGGTCTGTTTGTGTTGCTGTTGTTGTTGTTATTGTTGCTGCCGGTGTTGCTGCCACGCATTAGGGAACGTCCGCCACGACGCGTCGGCACCGCGCTGCGCAGTGTCCGAAAACGTGTATTCTCCGACGGAGAAGTGGCCTCAGCTTCGCGACCCTCCTCCTGGAAAGACGAGATACAGTTATGGTTGTTTATATGCACATTATGTGTGGATAGTTACCTCGACTTCAACGGCCTGTTTTTCGCCCTCTGAAGAGACGCCGTCGGCGCCCTCGTTGTCCTCTGAGGGTCCCTCGGCCTGGTTATCCTGATTGTCCGTTTCGACAGACTGACTGGTGCCCACATTGGGATCTGTTTTGGCAATGCAGTTGATATTGATTAGTATATATATTCCGGTTGCAGTTGGCATGGCTACTCACTCTCATTGCTCAGCTGCTGGGACTCCTCCGCCTGGCCCGCGGCTGTCTCTTCGGCAAAGGCTTCATCCGCCTCGCTCGCGTTCTCCGCGCCCGTTGTCTCACTCTCGTCCGGCTTGTCCTTGGCCTCGGCGCCCTGGTTGTTGCTGGTGCTGGCGCTGCTGGTGCTGCTGCTTTGCTCGGCTGCCTCATTCGGTTTCTGTGGCGAGCTGGCGACGGCGGCAGTGCAATCGACGCTGGTGCCGGCGCTCTCATCGGCCGCGGCTGCCGCCTCGGCAACAGCGGTGCCATCGACCTCAATCTCCACGGACATGGGCTGCTGCTCGCTAAAGTTGGACACTTGCGGCGAGCTGACGATCTCCACAGAGCTGAGAAGATGAAAACGATAATATATATATAAAAATATTCGATAATATATATATATTTGCTCACCTCTCTGTGCGACGCGCTGCCGCCGTGGATGTTGAGGGCGCCTGTTGCTTCCAGTTGGCCTCCGCTTGGGGTGTTTGCAGGGCATTCGGATCACCGCTGCCACTGGTGATGGCCTGGCTCTGGTTGTTCTCCTGCGTGGAGACGGTGGCTGGCGAATCGTCGAGCAGTTGGCTCTCGGCCTGGGCCTGCACCTGCACCTGTTCGATGTCCACTTCGTTGTGCTGATCGGGTGCATCGGCGCCGTCATTATCTTCCATTTCGTTGTCCTGCTCGTACGAGTCCTCGTAGCCCTCCTCCTGTTCGGCATCGCCGCCATCGATGGGCCCCAGCACATCCTCCTCCTCATCATCCGAGTCCACCACCTGAATCTCATCCTCCTGGTCACGCTGCGAGGATGTGGGCATCTGATCCACATCCATGCCGGAGTCACCAATATGCCCAGCTGACAATTCACCGCCGTGCATTGGAGCGCGCATTCGCTTCGTCAGCTTGGCAATCTTCTCGGGCACGCCCTCTTCGGCATTGGAGGTGGACGAGTCGCCCTCGACGTCGCGTGGCCGCTTGGAGCAACCGGCCTGGGTGGTGGTCACATTGCTGCTGGACGGCGTGTGGCGACTGTGGCTGCTGACCACCGTCGAGGAGCTGCTGCTGCTGCCCGACGTGCTCGGCTGCTGTTGATTGCTCGCCTCCTGGACGCCGGGCACCGTTGGATTCTGTGTGGACGTCGAGGTTGTTGTGCTGCTCGACGACGACGACGATGAACCCTCGACACGTGGCGACACCAATGCCACCACCTGCTGCTGGGCACCCCCCACAAAGAGCTGGGCATCGTTCTGCTGCGGATGCTGGACACTCTCCGCCTCCTGTGAGCTCTCCGCCGCTGCCGTGGCGCCCATCGGCGGTATCGCTGCCACGGCCACAGCCGCCGAGCTAGTCGAGGGCATATAGTCCGTGTGCGATGATGTTGGCGACGAGGAGGCCATCGACTCCAAGGTGGCGCTGCCCGTCGTGTGCACCTGCTGCTGTGGCGGCACCAGAGCCGTGTTGCCCACAGCCGAGGAGGAGGTGCTGCTGCTGCTGCTACCGGTACTGCTGCTGCTGCTACTGCTGCTGCTGCTGCTGCCCGTTGCTGCGGCCGCCGAGGAAGTGGACGTCGATGTCGATGTGGAGGTGGAGGCACCCGGCTGCTGCTGGCTGGTGGGCAGAATGGCCGCCGTGCGGCTGTTCTGCACCGAAATGGGTCGAATGCTGGCCAGAGGCGTCTCCCCGCCGCGCCACGGCGTCACTGTGGCGGACTGTTGCACCGTCGCCGAGCCGGACATGGGCTTCACGTTGGCCGTGCGCGGCGAGGATTCGGATATGTTGCCCTTCTCGGCCATGCCCACGGAACTGGTGGATGGTTTGGTTGACTGTTGGGAGCCCAGCTGGCGCTGCAGTTGATTGATGCGCATGTGCAGGGATTCGTTTTCGCGCATCAGCCGCGCATTGATGTCCTTGTTGCTGGCAATGTGCTCCTGCAGCTCCTTCTCCAGCCGCAGCACAGTCTCATCGTAGCTGCTCTTGGTGCCGGCCAACGTCGTCTCCTGGTTGGCCAGCTCCGTTTTGGTCATGGTCAGCTCCTGGAGCAGCTGTTCGATCTTCTGCTTGGACTCGCCGCTCTCGTGATCGGGCACCGATCGCGATTTGAGATCGTCGTGCTCCTTCTGCAGCTGCTCGTGCTGCTCCTTGGTGCTGCGCAGCGTATTGTTCAGTTCGTCCAGTTCGGAGCGCACCTTTTCCAGCTCGGCGACGGTGTCGTTGCCGCCAGTTTGCGCCTGGAGGCCCGTGTAGCAGTCCTTGTAGCGTTTGGCCAGTTTGCGCAGCATCAGCTCCTTGCTGTCCTTGTCCTGTATGACCTTATCCTTGGACTCGAGCTCCTCCTGCGCCTTCAGCAGCTCCTCCTCCTTCTGCAGCAGGCGATTCTTCAGCTCCATGATGTCCTGCGTCTGGCGTGTGTTCGTCTGCTTCAGTGCCGTCGCCTCCTCCAGTTGCTTTTTGCGCGCCTCGTCCTGCAGCTGCAGATGCTTGTTCAGCGCTGGCAGCTCGTTGTCCAGGCGCGCCTTCATCGCTGTCAACTCGTCCAGCTGCTTTTTGTTCGCCTCCTTCTCGGCGGTGAGCAGCTTGGCCAGGTGCTCGCGTTCCGCCTGCAGCCGCTTGAACTCCTCGGGATTCCTGTTGCTCTTCTCGACCAGGGCATTGGCACGCTGGCGCCACTTGATGGCCTCGGTGCGCAGCGAGGTGTTCTCCACATTGAGCTCTTCGATCTTGGACGTTAGCTCCTTGTTGCTGCACTGCAGCGGGAACAACTCCTTCTCGACGCCGCTGATCCGTTCCGTCAGCTCCGCCACCCGTTTGGTCAGCGTGTTGCGCTCCTCGCGCAGGATGCGATTGCTGTCGGTGATGGCGTTGAGGGTTTCGATTTTACGGAGCACCGCCTCGTGCTTGGAGGCCGAGACGACATCGGTTTCGCTCTTGGAGCGCTCCTGCTTCAGATAGCCGTTCAGTTCGTCCACCTTCTTCTGCAGGATTGTGTGCTCGGAGACTAGGCGAGCGTTCTCCGCCTTCAGTATATCCAATTTGGCCGCATACAGATCCTTCTCCTTGCGCAGGAACTTGATAATCTTCAGCAGCTGCTCACTGTTCTTGACATCATCCAGGGCCGTCGAGCTACTCAGATCCAATGTGGAGGAGCCCTCAGCCAGCGAATCGTTGAATGCCAGCGAAGCGTTCGGATTCGACGCAGATTGGGCGAGCGCCGCCAGTTTGGTGGTCAGCGCCTCGATCTGGTCGTGCAGGCTAGCGTTGAGCGCATTTAGGTCGGCGACCCGCTTCTCCGACTCCTCCTTCTCCCGCTGCAGGAGACTCTGAGCCTCGTCGTTCGCCTTTTTCAGCTCATCGTGCGCCGCTTGAAGCGATTCCCGACCACACTTCAGTTGATTCAGTTCGTCTTGCACCTAGCACCAGGATTGATCGATTTTTTTGATTACTTAAATATGGAGAGCAAGAAGAGCACTCGACTTGGAGATACCCTTTTCTAAATAGTAACTGAAAAAATAATCATCTAAAACAAGAGTCCGAAGGAGCAACCCTACCCAAAATTGTAACCCGAATATTCCGCTTAAAACATGGACAAGGATGTCAGACATTAGAGATAATGAAAGAGAAAATGATAGTGAGAGATAGTAAGAAAGAGAAAATTATAGTGTGAGTCATTAAAGAGAAGCAGAATATAAGATATCCGGGAGAATAAGATTAAAAGAAAGAAAGGGAGAAAAAGAGCTACAGTAAGAAATAACAAGTATGATTGCTCTAGTCGGGACCTCCCGACTAGGAGATACCCTGAACCCAGCATTTAACACATACACACAAACTCTCGGCACTTAATAAGTATTGAGATAGTT
>SCDY01002286.1:0-24500 GCA_004143825.1 Drosophila micromelanica | reverse complement strand
GTAAACGAGCTGAAATGTTTATAGAACCAGATCGCAGGGTTCAGGGTATCTCCTAGTCGGGCGGCCCCGACTAGAGCCTTCTCACTTGTTTTTAATTATATTAATACTCCTACGTATTGCAATATTAATATATTTTTTTACAACTTTATCACAACTTTCAACCACTGTGCAGTATTTACAGCCAAACTCAGGATTGATTGCAGTGTTCCAAATTTCCCTTTCGTTACAGTTCCGCATTTTAATCGGCCAATTAAAGCTTACTTAACTGCGCGATCACGACCAGATGTCTCCAAAGATCTACCCATGTTAATGTCTCAATACAATAAGATAGCTTTACACATATCCAACAACAACAACAACAACTCGTATAGCAGAAGATTAAAGAGCTTCTGTGTTGGGTCTGTTTGTTGTTTGCTTTGCTGGCTTCCCAGAGACCAATTTCTCACCTGGTGGCCACGCCGCAGAGCCTGACCAAAGAGAGACGGCGACGGCGACGGCAGCTGCTGTTCGACTCTTTTTAATTTGTTTGTTTACATTTCTCGAAGCAAGAGCTGCTCGGCTTTTTCCCAGCATGTCGCGGGCCTCATTTGGAAATAGAAACGTATCACAGCTGAGGTTGGTCTGGGGGCAGTCCTGGCAGAGGCTGTACCGCTTATGTTTTTGGTGTTAACAACTCGACACTTCATTAATTGCATCTGAAAAAGTGCAGCTATAAAAAGACTATTAAGTTTCCACAGCCAACAGCGCAATGCCAAACAATCGAATCGACCACAGCCAAGTGCTGCTCCACTTGGAGCCGCCTCAAAGAGATCGCATTAGGCGCAAATTTGATTGCCTTGTAAAAGTTCAATGGTTCGAACTGCCAACAATTGAGTGCAATTGAGCTTTTACTCGATGCCAATGTTTACTCTCGATTCTCGATTCCCGACGTTCGTTGCTCGATTCTCAAGTAGGCGATTCCAAGTGGTTTTTCCTTATGGCCAATTAAAGATTTAGCAAGTGAGATGGGAAATTATTTCCAAATTTTGTATATCATAATGTAAAAATATTTTTAAAAAGTGTTGATTATAGTGGCTCGACTGAAACTTGTGTAACTGTGAAATACCCTGTTCCACTTCTAAACTTTGAAACTTTTTTAAGAGGTATACAATTTCTTAATAAAAATAATGTAAAACATTAGTCAAATTAATGAAAATCGCATAGAAAGGCGATAACAGACAAAGAAAATAAATGGCAAAATCGAAGAAAAGACTAAAACAATTGGAGAAAGAAATTTTGTGTGAGAGAGAGAGAGTTAGCAAAATAAGTGAGGGAGAGAGAGAAAGAGAGAGGGAAAAGGGGAAGGATTGAATGAGAAAAAAGTTGACAGAGAGGCATTTTTTATTTGATTAACTACTACCAACAAACACTTGTAATATAATGACATAGTTATTTACAGATCTTGAGAAATGCAGTAAAGGTAAATCCTTATTTAAAAGTTGTGTGAAATATGGAAAAAAATACTAATATTCAGCTTGATCTAAATATCATGTGAAAAAAATTCCCAGTTTTTATATTTGCATAAATTCATATATAGGGAATCTTTATGTATATATCCGCGTTATATCCTAAGGGATTAAAGTTGTTACATTAAGTGGATAAATAGCCTTTGACCATGCATATATATAGATCATTTTTTAGATCTTAACGCTGACTAAAAGTATACCATAGCTACTCTACACCTTTTATCTTATAACTAGCAGTTGGGAATGTAGTTAAGCTCACACATAAATAGCAAAAACGTCTCCAATCCATTGTGGGGGCCATAAAAATAAATCTGTATGCAAATGCGACTCTAACTGAACAAGGCAAACAAGAGAAGTCAAGAATTTAAGAATAAGTCAGCATTTAGAGGAAAGATACGATGCAGCAGAAACAAGCTGCAAGCTGCAAGTTGCTGCAGCTGCAGTTAGGGGACAGGCCTGCCCAAAAATAGTCTAGGTGGCAGTCAAGGACTCGGCGCTGCCAATAACCATGGGCCACATGGACAACTGGCGCAGAGGCGTCTTCGAGGTAACAAAATGTGACAAGTTGCGGAATTATTTTTCGCAGAAGATGTTCTGTTCACTCAGTGCGCCCAGTGGCTGCGTGCAGATGAGTCGAGATTGATAAGCAGGCGACGACGAGGGGACCCTAAAGGAGGCCCCAACAGGCAGCAACGAGCCGCAACCCGTGCCATATTGTTCGGCCGTGTTCCCATTCCCGGGACGTGGCCGCAATGCGATGCAAGTGCGCAGATAATGCGAGCGATTTATGTGGAACCCGCCAGGGCCCAAGGCGAGCCTAGTAGGTGGAGCGAGTGCGGGGGGCGGGTGCGGGGGCGGGTGCGGGGGCGTAGGTGCCATGAGGAAGGCGCAAATGTTGACAACAGTAGCTGCGGCAGCAATTTAGCAGCGATTACAACTGGCAATGGCATTTAAGTGGCCATTGTCAGGGCGCGATCTGCGGCTGACAGCGCCCGATAAACGCCGCATGTTCGCATGTGGGCGATCGCAGGGTTGTCGCCTGCTGCTGCCAAAGGTGGCAACTGGGCAACTATCTGATGCAGTTGGAGGTGGCGCTAGAATATACAATTAAGGTGGAGAAGTGGCCAAAACTGAACTGAAACGAATTTTTACTTGGCAAGAAAACTGAGAAAATAATTGAAGAAAATATTTACTTGTGGATTTATGTGAATTATGTACCAAAGCAATTTCGACCCCTCTCTGCGATTCTCATGAATTTAAGTGATACCTGCTTGGACTTTGGTTGCTTTTAGTAACGTGTATGTGTGGTATTTAAAAGTTATATTTAATATTTCTATTTTTCTTAACTCATTCTCTCTCCTACCCTTTCTTTATGTGTCTTTCTCTCATTCCCTTTTTCTCTCTCTCTCTCTCTCTCTCTTTTTCTGTGTCTCTCTCTCTCTCTTGTATTATATCACCGTTTTCTTATTCTTTCCATCTGTTAGTCTTTCTCTTAGTATGTATACCTCTCTCGTTCTTTTTCTCTCACTATCAACGTCTCTCTCTCTCCCTTTTCCTACATCTTGCGTTTTACTTCTTCTTCTTAATAAATTACTTTTAAAGAATCAGTTAGGTGACGAACTCACGCAGTTGTCATTATATTTTACCAAAATTTTGCACATAGGGAAAACGCATAAAATGTTCACATCCGGTTACATGGCTCACATGGCTCACGTGGTGGGGACACGGTGCTTGGGACATATGTGTTGGGATTCTTTTTGGCGGCCACCTCCTCGGCCCACAGCCTGTTCAAATATCGCTCCAGCTTTTCGACAGCATCACCGCTGCCTGTCTCGGAACAAGTGCTGAAGGAGGAGCTGCTGCTGTCCTCCTCAGCGGTATCAAAGCTGGTGGGCGGATCCTCCTTGCACACATTCGAGGTTTCACTGCAGACGCTGTGCACGCAATCGATGGGGCAATGATGATTCACCCAGTCGATTGTGGGCTCCACTGCATCCTCATAGCTCGTAGAATCCGAATTGCTTGTTACCTTCTGCGGAATCTTTTTCTTTACTGACTGCCGCTCCTCCTCCTTCTGGTCCGGCTCCTGGTCCTCCTCCAAGCGATACCATTTCACCTTGTACGAGTCCTGGCCGCACTCGCCATACTCTTCACCGGTCAACTGATCAATGTTGCACTCGCAGATGAGCATCGGTGAATTGCATTTGTTGCAGCGCGGCAACTTCACCTCGTGATTGGTGATCGGTCGGGGTCGCTTCACAGTGACGCTCGATTCGAGATTGGGCGCCTGCAGGCCGCACAGGATACATGCGAGCGGCAGATCATCGCAATTCGCTAGCTTGAACTTCTCGCGCCGGGGCTCGCCGGGCTTTGGATAGCCGGGCACCTCCTGTTTGGAGCAATTGCGACAGGTGCAGGTGGGCACCGTCAGCGGATTGGCGCGGGCGCTCATCCGGTCGTATAGCGCACGGTAAACAATGGTGATCTGTTTCTCGTAGGATTTGTGCGCCCAGAAGAACGCCGCCTTATAATTGTCAAAGATGCGCGCCGTTTGATGGGCGGCATGCACCCAGGCCGATCTCTGGTTGTGTATGGCCATGGCGTCCAGGATGGGATTGCTGATCGCTCGATCTGGTTTGCCGTGAAAGAACGCCTTGAAGGCGCGCTTAATGATCGCATACGTGAGCATCGCCTCCACGCTCTCCATCTCGCACTTGATGCGCAACGCCTGCAACATGTCATCCCGCTGCAGATGGGTGCCCTCCGGCGTCGTCTTTGGGCAGCGAGTGCGCAACTTCTCGTGGTAGATGAAGGCGCGCTTTATGATCGATTTGGCGTTGCTGGCCTTGGTCGTGTTGATGCCACAAATGACCATAATCTGGGCCAGGCTCTTGGCGATGTCCGCGACATTGTCGTCGAACAGCTGATACGGATCCAACTTGCGTTTACAGTTGCAGCAGCATTTTGTCTCCGCGTCCACAACATTGGTTGCCACCTGTTGCGGCTTCGCCATATTCGCTGTCTTTTTTAATTTTTTAACAAACAATTTTGCTATACAGATACTCTACAACAACCGCTCTATAAAAATTTCCAATGCTTTTGAAAGCTAAAACAACAGTGGGTTCAAATAATGGAAATCTATTTAAAACTTAAAAGGTAGGCAACGATCCGATTTTCATAAGGATGGTCTTTTTGTTTATGGTTCGTTGTCTAGATGAATTCTACATTTCAGGTTACAAATTACATTTTTGGTCTGAATTCATGTACAAAATTTTTGAATATAAATCATCGTGATGCCATATAAGGATAGGTCTCAACTTTACCAAGTCGTAACTTTGCCAAAACTCAACCGATTTTCATAAGGATGGATTTTGGTTCGTTGACTAGATAAATTCTACATTTCAGGTTAAAAATTAAATTTTTGGTCCAAATTCATGTAAAAAATTTTCGAATATATACCCTAGTCCCCCATATAAGGATAGGTCTCAACTTTACCCAGTTGTAACTTTGCCAAAACTCAATCGATTTTCATAAGGATGGTCTTTTTGTTCATGGCTTCTTTTTTAGTTATGCCCAAAAAAACGAGTCAAAAAAGCGATAAATATCGATAAAAAAAAACGGAAAGAGTTATCAAACATTTTAAATAAACTTAATCTGCGTATGGTATATGCAAACCGAATGAGATCAGCTTTCTAGCTTTTGTAGTCTCCGAACTCGACGCTTTCAATTCTTTAAATCGCTATTCTGACTTCTTTTCATTTATTTATAAAGTCCACTTTTAAAAGAAACATTTTTATTTTCAAAAACTAGTTGCTCAATTTGCTCCACTGTGCCTGGGTTACCTGTATAGATTTACCCATAGACCACCATCGCGAGCCACTAGAACAACAATCGCCACGCTGTCCGGCTATCTGCTTGGCCGGCCCTGCAATTATGCTAAATAGATGCTTTGATAGCTTCATTGCCCTGCCCCAATCGGTATAAATAAGAACAAGACAAGCCAAATGGGTCTGTTTAGATTCTGGGCACTGTTGTGTCAGACTAAATTGTTCAAATAAATTAAGTTGTAGCTTTCAAAATAAAGAAGAAGAAGAGTAAGAATGAGAAGCATGACACCAGAATGCGACTGGGTGTGGGGATTGGGGCAAGCAAACAAGTTCGAGCGAGCACAAAGATCGGGAACCGTCGCCTCACAGAGGCCGCCGCCGCATTGTCATTTGATAAATTATGATATTTGATCAATTGTTCAACAGTCGGGCCACTCAAATGGAGATGGAGATGGAGATGTGGATGGAGCTGGAGCTGGAGATGTCGGCTGTCTGTGTCTGCCTAATGAAATGGCTTTCTACGTGTGCTTTGAGCCCCCCTCTTACACTAAACTAGCTGTGAGAGACCCGCATCAAGTTGCCGATTGAACTTTTCTTGTATTTACATTGTAATGGCATCTGGCGGGCAAACACACACACTCGCACACACACAGTCTGGCTAGGCGAACTCATGCCCATTTCCATTCCCATTCATCTGCATAGCAGCATAATAGAATTGGGACTCGAGACGTTGGCGACTGGAGTGCATAGATGCCTCTTTATTGTGGCTAATAGGCTCTTGTTGCTTTGTTGTTGTGCCGACGACGTTTGCACTGCAAGGCGCGTTCCGCACGGATCCGATGCTCGGATGGTGTCATAGCTCTCGGCTTGGATGTGGATTAATGAATGGTCCGACACGCCGGACACTTGCCATGGCCCGGGCAACATGTTGCTGCTGCTGCCGGCTGTTTACCATTCATATCCATTCATTGTCGCCGCAGTCAACAGGCCTCTAATTATGTGTAAAGGTGTTATTTGTGTGCATGTGTGTCTATGTGTGTGTGCAAACCCCCCGTCCACCCCTTTGCCGCACAACTACTCTCTCATCCACAAGCTAATTAGTGTAGTGAGCAGGATTTGAGTTTGATGCTAAATGTCGGCACATAAGAAGTTTATCATGCAATGGATGCTACTGGGCAAACCAAGTGTGGTAGCTGCCACTGAAGGCTACTGTGTGGGTGAATATCATTTATCGAACCCTTTAAAAGCCCTGTCTAAACTTTAAAATGCCTAACATTTTCAAAACCAAGTCGTTTGTTAAACTTGAAACAATTTTATGCATTTTTAAAAATTCAAGTTTAATTAATTTTGAAAAAAAAAAATAAACATTTTTCAAAACTTACAATTCCGCAAATTAGTTTCTAATGTATTGTGGGTGTCACAATTAATTTCAAAAACTAGTTCAAAAAAGATTCTTTGCAGGTTGTTTTTAGTTTTGTCTAAAATTGAAAATATATACACTTTGGATTTTTGTTTCAGGGTCCTTTACTAATTTATAAGAACAATTTTTTTCAACAATTTAGAATCTCAAAATTCTATTTTTTATCCATTGTGGGCATCAAATTAAGTATAAATAAAACTATTTTAAAAATGTTTGTTTTTTTTTTTGTCTCATATCACCCAAAAAAATTACAAAACTTCTACCAAAAAGGTTTAAGTCTTAGACTTTATAACTTTTCATAACTTCATCAAAACTGAATAGACTATCAAATTGAATGGCTTGTTGGCCACAATTCTTTTTCATCAATTCTGTGTTCACATTTTGTACAAATGAAAAAATAAAACTTTTCCTAATTTAGAATGTCAAAATCATATAATTTAATGAGCAATTAATAGTTTTATTATTATTTTATTCTAAAAACTGCGAAATAGGAAGCATGCAGCCAAAGTTTTGTGTGCCTTAAGACTTGAAAAATCACTTGTATTAAATTTATCTTCGCTTTCATTTGGTAGCTATTGAAGTCAACTTCAGCCGCTGGGCAAAGTTCAAAGACCCATTCACAATTGCGACAGCTGATGATGACGCTGCCTGCTGCTGTTGCTGCTGTTGCTGTTGCTCCTGTGGCAAGGACCATTTGCACTTTTATTGCCCTGAAATCGAACGCCTCGAAATGTATGAAGACAAAAACAAATACAATATAGAAAATGAAAGAGAACGCGCCAAGTCATCATAAAATGCCAATGTAATGAAATAAATTGAACACAACATTTGTTCACAGCCTCCTCGGGACAGTTCTCGCCGTGGCCTGTCCTGGCGCTGTCACAACAGGCAAGGGGAGCCATAACAATCAAAAAGGGCACAAATATTTTCAATAATAAATCTATTTGATGGGCTGCCTGAGGCACATTTATCAGAGGGCGCATCCCAGAGTATGTGAGGCGAGCCAAAGGCGCCTCTGGGTTATGGCCATTTCACGACAGATTTCACGAGCTGCATGGCATGGATGGAATGGAATGGAAGGAAGGATGCGTTGACAGCAGGCGCAGTCGTTAAAAATCTCAAAATGATGCGACAGATGATTAATTGTTGAGGCACGTATTGGGCAATATACTGGAAAGAGTGTGTGGGTCACGAGGGGGAAGGGAGGAGGGGTGAGGGGGCGTCACAAGTGAAAGCCGCTCAGTCAGCTGTCAGCCGAAAACACTTGTAACTTGCCAGCAAACTCCGAACGCACCATAACTTGAATATTTTATGCATTTTATACCCTGTACGCATTGAATATGGATAAGCAAGGGTATACTGGTTTTGGGGCATACATATGCGACAAGCAGAAGAAAACTTATCCGATCCCATAAAGTATAACATATATATAAATACATTCACAATCCGGTTACAGCTAATTACAGGGTAACTGCTAGCCGAGCCCCATTATTGGCTTGGCTCCGCTTGAGGCTCGTAATTAATTTCTGTCCAGTTTTCGTTGCCGCATCTGTTGCACTTGGCCCAAACGGATGACACCCTCGCCTTTTGCCGCCATCTGTGCAGTTGACCCTCTGTGCCCTCTTGACCCCTCGCTTTGGTCACTTGCAGTCAAACTAATTGTCCACTTTGTGGTCCGTGTCAGTTGATATAAATATCGCATTTAATTGATCCATCCATAGATGTCGAACGCTTGAACTAATTTCAAGACCTGTCTCACCTTCATAAAATGTAATCTTTATGGAGCATAAAACTCTTGAAGCATATCTGGTGCATAAAATATTTTGAAAGAGGAAAACCATCAAATTTAAATAGAAATAACAGAATTTTGTGGGGAATTTTATATGATACAAGTGTTTTATTTTCTTTGCTAAAAAGAAGTGTTGAAGTCAGTAATTAAAAAAAAATAAATAAATAGAAAAATCCTAACTCTATTAATGTATCTAATGAGCTAAGAGTAAAACCCAAAAGAATGAGAAACAATTTTAAAAATAGATAAAAAACAGAAAAAAAACATGACTAAAAACTCCAAAAAATATCTTAACTGAAAAAGTTACATATAAAATATACTACTATAGTATTATAAAGAAAGGGAAATCTATAAATTAAGCAAATAATAACTGTATTAAAGACGACCTAAAATTAAGGATAATGAAAATCATGTAAATGTATTCAACATAAAGTAAAATCACTAACTGAAGAAATATTTCTAGAAGAATCTTACGAAATAAAAATAAATGTCAAAAAAAGGATTCTGCCCTTCTGTGGGCATTTCTTGAATATCCTAGAATCACATATGTTTTCCTGTCTCACCAAATACGCTTTCTAATTCAAATCAGAACATCTGTTAATAAATCAACACTTGAGAGAAGAGAAACCCTTGTAATTGCTTAATTAAATTGCCGCTAAAGTTGTTTAATTTGAGCTGCGCTGTGAGGATAATGCGAGGATTTGTGCATCGTTTTTGGGCCGCAGCAGCATCTGCGCACTAAATCAGATTTGCCGACAGGGCTTGACTAATTTTAACCCGGCCACAATTCCGGCTGCACTTGAGTCGAGCATTGCTGCAGCTTGCCCCCCTCCCCTGCCCCCTCTCACTCTCTCTGTGATCCTTTCAAGTGGATGCTGCACGCGTGCGCAGTGTCCCAAGTGGACGCGTGCTAATGGGGAGCAAAGGTGCAGGGACAGGGATCAGGATGGAACGAAAGAGAGCTGCGTGTTAATTTATGCCTGGCATGCGTGTCCTGCGCAGTCTCAGCTGCACTCTCTCCATCTCCCTCGCTCTTGGGCTGTGTCAAAGGACACGACATGCCGACACATGACTTTGTTGACACACAGCGAGTCCTTTGGCTGCATTTAAGTGGTATTTATTGGTTTGCCAAGCGGCGACGGCTGCCCGAGCGCATCCTGCGCGCAAGGATTGAATTACACGTTGGCGACACATTTGTAAACAGCCGAGCGAGATTCTGTTGCAGTTGCTGTTGCAGGACTACCGGCGCAGGAGCCGAGCACACGGCGCGCCTTATTTGCAGTGGCATTAGGAAAAACACACACGGGACAACAACAACAACAGCAGCAGCAGTTATAATAACAATAACAATAAGCAAAAAAGACTGCCTAAGTCGGCATGCACTGCTATAAGATACTCATTAAACAGCTGCAAACTGATGTAACTAATATTTAAAGCATGTTTGCAAACCTAACAAATATCTAGCTCCTTGGTTGTGAACCTAATTTTTCACAGCAATTACATTAGAGGTTCGAGACTTTGGTTTGTCACATTGTTAAAATTGTTTAAATTAAAATATTTCGATTAGTTCCCCAAAAAATGTATTTAGTATATTGACTGAAAGACAAATATCTCCTAGGCAGCGTTTGAAATCAGTTAAAAGAAGAGGTATCCAAAAAGTGGAATATTTTTCTACTGTGCATGCAATCATCATAATTGAAAATTCACATATTAACAATATAAAATTATTATTTACTTTGAACAAGAATAGACGCCTTTCTCTGTTTGTTGCATTACATTTGCCTAAAACCAATACACCCCTGCTTACCCATCTTCAATATGTACAGGGTATAATAACAAACAGCAGCAAACAGATTGTGGCCATGCGAGAACAGATCCTTGCCCCGACAGATCCTTGCCACACGGTGTGTTTGTTTGCTGTCACTCGTCTCCGGTAAGCACACGGCGCAGATCATGAAACTGATTGACAATCTACAAATTTGTGCATTTATCAATGAAAGTCGCCGCTTGTCAAAAGGACAACACCGCGACGTCAGAGCACAGGACAACAGCAAAGAGGAAAAATGAAAATCCCTTTGATGGATCGTGCAATTCATGTTTTAACACGCAAACATGAGTACGCAAGTGTGTCTGCATGTGTGCGCGACATTAAATGACTAATCAGTATATAATTAATATTTATTTTGGTTAATGTATTTTAAATACTACCTACTTGTTCAATTAACAGCGTTCAGCAGCATCCCAATTGGTATTTGTTGCCAGCATAATTTCGGTCACACTACACTAAACACCGATCAATTTAATTGCATATCACTTTTGCACTGCTAAATATATGAAGCTGCGCTGCACTTTTAAATCGATGAAACTTATGTGCGCATAATTATTGCTTTGCTATTTTAAAGATAACTTCACCTATGTATGCAATTAACATATGACGAACAATAAAAAACAAAACAAAAAGCACGTTCCAAGAAAACACGCCAGACTGACCGCAGCTGGAGTAAAGCGAAAACACTCACGTATTGAAATCGAAAGCGCACTATTTTTGGCACCAAAAATTGCGGTCACACTGCAATAAGACGCTGATGAAACTTATTGGCGTTTCATTTTTGCCTTTGCACTTTATGACTAGCTTAATTTTTTACGCCGCACTGTAAAAATAATCACAATCAATCAATTACACACACAATAAAAAAAATATATAACAAAAAACACTTGCAATAGACCGCCCGTAGCCTTAACACGTAAACACTCACGCACTAAAGACACACCGCACTTTATTTTTGGCGGGACTAAGCATATATTGGCGCGTAATTTTTGGAACTGATATTATTAAAAAACTAAGCGTTATTTTATGCACCACACTTGTAATACTTGTGCAATTATTGTACGCTGAACAACAAAAACAAAACGCGCACCCGACCGCCCGCAGCGCAAACAACAGTAAGAAACGAAATTCACGTGCTGACTGACAAACAGAGCAACAAGAAAATTGCACAATTAAAGCAAGGCGCCAACAGATTATACGGATGCTGCGCGTATACACACAAACAAACACATGTGTATTTGTGTATTGCGAATTACTCTTTGACAAGCCGAGAATTTTATTTTGTTGAACTCACGCAAATATTTGTTACACTTTGTTTTAAATCAATTTCGTCACAGCTAAGTAAAACCGCGTTTGGGGGAGTTGCATCGAATCGTTCCGAACAAGTTCGATTAAACTAATCGCTTAACTGAACGAAACACGTTCCAAATTCCAAAAGTTCACCAGTTGCTTTTATTGCTATTATTACAATTTCTGTTTATATATGATATTAATTAAAATAATTCTTTCGCATATATTCCCTATAATATTATACATATGTATGTATTATGTATGTATGTATTAATTACTTTTTAATTTTACATGAATTGTGTTCGAACTTAGTGGAGTCATTAAATACGCGGCGCATCGCTAGAGTATGGTAAGTTAACATAGTGAATGTTAAGCAATCGATAATTTGGCGTTGCCAATAAGACAACTGATCTGCACATTTAATTAAATTTAATGTAAGTGCTTTTAAAGCTGCATATATATTATTTTGCAAATATTATTAGGCGTCATTAAGTACTATTTGGCTGAGCCTCTTTATTTTTCATGGATTCAAATGGAAATTGCGCATACAATTCAAAGAGTTGGCAACACTTTTGCTAGATTCTCGCTAATGGCAATGTAGTACGGGACTTTTACACGCATTTTTGAACGCGCCGCGAATTTTTTAGGCAAAAAAGAACAATGCTATAAATTTGTGTTAATAACAGTTGCTAACCCGTTCCCCTAACTGGATGCCCGCCAGCAAGTGCCCATAAATATGGCAAATGGGTTGACAGTTGGCACTAACTAAAAAATGAAGTCGAAGCCGAGGAAGAAGAAGAAGAAGAAGCAGCGCACCTGGAAACCCTTCCACACGAAATGTGAACACCCGAAATAGTTGCGCATTGCGTTGCAATACAATTTGTGGCCAGAAATTTGATATGAATCAAGTGCCACGTGTCGCCCTTGCGAAATTTTCGGCCACAGCTCGAAGGGAAACGCTAGCTGCCCCCTCCCCTATCTCCTGCCGCAGGACGACAGATGCGCGTGTCACACATGAGCCAAAAAAAAAAAAAAAACAAGTAAGAACGTTGCCGTCGGGTGTAACCGACGGCGCAATGCTCGTTTATAGTTTAATAGCCTTGGTTACTTTCTACATTGATTTTAAATTGCAAAATATGTTTTTATTTCGGTTTGTGATTTTTTTAAACAAAATATTTTTTGGTTCAGGTTCAATTTCGGCCTTAAACCGGTTTCAGCAGACTTGATTATAAATACTAAAAAAAATACTAAAAACGGTTTTACAGCATTTCTAACCTCAAAGCGGTGACCTTCACATAGTAAATTAAAGCAAAAGTTCGCTATATCGAATATCGAAAATATATTAAATTTAATATCAATAGATTCAACACTCAGTCAATTGATCTACCTAGATCTACAACAAAACCAATATACTCTATTCTAACTTTGTTAGGGTATTTATACAAATGTTCTGTTACACTTTCGTTTTAAACTCGGCCAAAAAAAGGAGAAACTAAACGGCGCAGCGAGCGGCGTTTATCGCTCACAGACATCAACAACAAGGTGAGCTGAGTTGGAGGCGTGTGCTATGTGTGTGCGTGTGTGTGTATGTGTGTGTCGGAGGCGGCAACGCATCTCGTTAAACCGCAACCGCTGCTTGTCGCTGACGATTTGGATCGCATCAGCACATCTGTGCCCGCTGGCTGTGCCCCTGCCCCCGCCCCCGTTCCTGCTCCTGCTCCTTCTCCTGCTGCTGCTGCTGCTGTCAGTGCCCCTGGCTCGTTCCCGTTGTAGCCGCCGGAGAGAAGCGCAAGCGTGAAATGCAATTGCGGGGCCAGGACTCGCGCTGCCAGACTAGCGGGTTTGTCCGTTACGCGAAATTAAAGACGGGGGGCAGGGCCGGGCGACCCTACCTGCCAGGCAGCCCGTGCAGATCTGAAGAGATGTGCTCGAGATGTGCCCGAATTTCGATGTTGCCCAGCTGTTGCCTGCCCGCCGTCTGCTTGACGTGGCGCTGGCCTAACGATCTGGCATGCTAATAGCTCCGGCTCCCAAAATCGCGCACAGCTGTGGCCCAAAAGAAAACACAAATCTGAAATTGCAGCACAATTCCCGCGATAAGTGTTAACGTTTTATGACGTCAGTTGAGTCCATGGAACACTTTATGGTCTTCGTAATCCAACACCCAAGTTGGACACTTGGCATGTGCCAAGGAAATGGACATCGAACACGGTTATCCAAAACCAAAAACAGAAGTCCACTTGAATTACATGACCAAAAAAAAGAGAGAAAGGAAATTTTTGTTTGGCACACACAGACAAACAGACATCTTTAGGCTGACCTGGTGTCAAAGGCCGTGTTAGCCTTTGACAGCCCGCTGAGCGCCTCTTGAGCGAGGTCGCCCCCCTCCCCCGTCTCCCAAAAGTTGCGAGTCAATTTGTCAGCAGGCATCGAAATTGAAAATTTGAAAATTGTTTAGCAGCTCCGATGAATTCGTTTCTTTTCAATTCTCGAACATGGAAATTTGATACATGGGCAGCTGCGCCCTGTTCCCCTTTTGTGAGTGCCCAGGCCACCCTGTAAATGCACACACACAACACACACACACACACGCGTTATTATGCAACATTTGAATAGAATATTTTTCGGGCTATGATAGTCCAATGGACAACGAGCTTTTTAGCTGCAAATAGGGAATGGCAAATGGCATTGGGAAATGTCTATGCACAATGAATGGAAATCGAATCCTGCATTGAATGTGGCCCCTGGGTGCAGTCAATGTTAATCCCCTGCGTGGCAACGTCGCATCATCCTATGTTCACAGATTTCATATGCACTCAAATAAACATATATATATATATATGCGGACAATTTCATTGACTGCAGGAATTTCAGAAATCGAATACAATGTTTGCTTACGTTCAGGAGAAATTCAATAAAAAGAATCTGCAAAAAGCATTCAATTCAAAAATATATATATTTAAAAAAGAGCAATACAAAATATGGTTGAATTAGTTTTATAAATAAACATATTGAAGAACTTGTGAATAAATGTCATCTAAAAATTCAAATTTATAACTGATTAAATCGGTTTGTGGCCAAACTTTTTTTTTTTAACAATCTTTAGAGGAGATAACATGGCATTCATGGATATCAAAATGGTCGTTGCTCAAATCCAATATACTACTTTCACTTGGTGAACGAGTATACAAATTGTAAACAAAAATTGTTGCGCCTACTCAAATATAAATATTATTAAATTAAATTAAATTTTAATATTGGTGTAATCCTTGTTGCTGTAGCAAACTTTTTCAACATCCTTGCTTCCATCGTTATATCGTTATCTAAAATTATAAAATATGTAATAGGTAGAAATATATACTAGAAGATAAAAGGCAATATTCGTTTTGTGCAGTCCGTCCGTCTCTTAAGCTTAAACTGTTAAGTAAATATAAATGTTTAACATACTTTAGAAAAGAAAAAAGAATGTATTATTATTATTATTATTATTATTATTATTATTATTATTATTATTATTATTATTATTATTATTATTATTAATATTATTATTATTATTATTATTATTATTATTATTATTATTATTATTATTATTATTATAATTATTATTATTTTATTATTATTACTATTATTATCATTATTATTATTATTATTATTACATATTTAGGATTATCATAAGAAAGTGACTTTTTTTGTGGACCATATCTTCATTACCCCATTACATTATAAAGATCATCGCCTGTAATTAGAAAGTTCAGAGAGTTTTACACAAATATTCGCAATTGTTAAACCCAAAATGAAACTCACGACGACAACTCTGGACGATAGCTATTTCCAGGGCATTGCGATAGCCGACCAGGGGCTGCCACTCGTCCGTCCGGCTGGTGGTCAGCGGCGCGTGGTTGATGAACTGCAGGAACTTGAGCACATCCAGCATATCCTGGGCGAGCAACTGAGGCACAAATTGTTGAATAACTCTCAAATACAGCAGATTCTCCGGTGGCGCCGTCAGATCTTCGGATCTTTGCTCCGCCGCGTAACGAATTCCCGCACGATGTAAAATAATCACGCCGGAGCGCACCTTCAATTGCTTCACATTGAAGAGCTCCGCCAGCAGATTGGCCAGCCTGAGTAGCTTCGCGAACTGCGGCGATCCGGCCGCCTGAACTGCATCCGGATAGGTGAGCCGAATGCGCTTGTACACCAGCAGGCAGGTGTGCATCAGGGTCATGCCAAAGTTGGTTGGATTGGTGAGCAGGCAACGCTCCATCGTGGCGCGCATTATGTCACCAAATTGCGGATGGTACTGAGAGAGGAGAAAAGAGAGTAAGTTAGATTTGTGAGGAGCAGAATTATTGTGCTTACACGCTCGTAGTACTGGAACACGATGCAGGCGCGCATCACGGGCATCACATTGTGGAACACCAGCTTGCAGTAGCTGGCCAGGATACGACGTCTGTCCTGCAATAGCGGAGACTGCGGCGACTGCAGCAACTGAGCGGCGTCCGCAAACACAAAACGCATCACGAAACTCTCGAGCAGCTCATAGTCACTGATTTTAGTTCTACACTCCAGGGATTGTATCAAGACATTGCTGTGCAGACGCAGCGGATCGGCGAAGAGCACAAAGATATCACAGGTGTAGATGAAGGCCTAAAAAGTTTAGAGAGGAAGGCTTTATATAGTGCCTACCATTCAGGATCAACGATTTTTATACCCTGAATCTATTGAAAATAGAAAAAAGAAATAATGGTGTAATAGGCAGAAGGGGCATCTATAAAAACTAGAGACCTCAACTTTTCGACTTTAGATTCTCTTAGTCCATACGGAAAACAACCTTATAATTTGTAAGTCATCAAAAGTGCTACAAATGTCTGTGTGTATTCTCTGGATATAGATATTCCATGTCGTGTCAATTCATTAATTCGAACTACGAAGGATCCCGAAGTCTCCCCAATAGATCCCTCGAGGTGCTCTTCCATGTTTGTCGGGAACAAAAATGTTTATTAATTTTGGCTAAGGAGTATTCCCGAAAAACTGTACATCCCAACATAGAGTTGCGTAATCAAAGTTAAGCAGAGGTTTAAGATGGGACCAAGACGGAATTTGTTACTTATGTGACACAGGGAATTGTGGTGACAAGTGCAACTCACATCGCAGCCAATTTTCTCGTCGGAGGTATCCTCGATCAGCTGAAAGTTCAGCTGTAAAAAGTTATCCACTCGGCGACGCAGAGTGATACATTCCTCGGTCACATCCCTGACCGCCTTGGCCTCCTTCTTGACCCGCCTCAGATCCCAGGAGAGCGCCACATAAACAATGGTTAAATATAGCGAAATGGACTCCTCCCTCAGATAGGGGTCGATGGGTTTGCTCCATTCACCCACGACCCGCTTCAGGTTGGCCAACATGGTGTCGCCCAGCTGCCATTCATAAAGATCGAAGCGTGAGTTCAGCGCGGAGAGCAGACGCAACGTCACCAGCAGACGACCAGCCGCACTCTCGACTGGCATTTTGGAGTCACCCGTCAGGGATTGTTCCCAAGCATTGGCCGCAATCAGATGATTGGTGATCGCGTTGTTCAGCAGCTGCTGGCGATGCTTCACGTGGCTCACATTCTGACCGTACAGATGCTCCAGGGTCGTGGCGCCCACCTGCAGCACGGACAGCTGCTCCTGCTCGAACATAATGTCCTGGATCTGTTCGAGCAGCGGCTCAAACGGTGCCTTCTGGAACATCATGTACTGCGGCAGCTCCAGCAGGTTGCCCAGATCCCGATCGACATCGCGATATTGGCGCAGCAGCATCGGCAACTTAAACAGTAGAACTTTGGTGGCCAGCTTTCTGGCATTTGGCTGCGGTAAACGCACCAGATCCTCGGTATAGCGGCCCGGCGGAATCTCGCCAGTGACCGCCTGCTTGACGGCCTGTGTCAGGATATCAATTAGAGTGGAGGTCTCTTGGGTGCTCAGGTCTTCCGGCTGCAGCAGCAGCTCGACCATGTTGGACCAGGCCAGCACCACATCATTGTGGTTGTAGAAGGCATCCACCAAGTAGGCGGCGTGCTCGTGTTCGCTCACCCTTATAAAAAACCGCACCAGGATCAAAATGCGCTCCTTCTCCGTAGGCACGTCCTGGCAGCGATAGGGCACCAGCTCGGCTGCGGCCTGTGCCACGCCCCGATGGGCGGCAAAAATCAGCTGCTCGATGACCTGCAACATGGACTCGTCCAGCAGCTGGGGATTCGCCTTGTAGAACAGCGTGAGCAGCTGGATGGCCATCTGGCCCAGTTCGCTCTCCGCGCTCATCGTCAGCCCCAGCAGGGTCAGGCGGCATTTGTCGCCCTGTTCCAGGCAGGCGGACTGCAGCTGAGGATTGGAGTAGAGCTTGAACAGCGCCTGAAAGCAGCATTCGATCACCTTGCGCGAGTTGTCCTCCAGCGCCTGGAAGAGATGCTTCACGTGATCCGGCTGCAGATAGCACTGCGGATACTTGTCCAGCCAGAGACTGCATTCGTCGATGCACAGGTAGCGTATCTCATCGATCACATCGCCGACACGTTCCAGAAACACGCTGGCGAACAGCTCCATCCAAATCTCCCGGAGATTGTCGCTCTCCAGAGCTACCGTCGCGCACAACGTGGTCATCATCTTGAGTGCTGCCAAGGAAGTTCTTATAAGGAAATCATCTTTCAGATAAATCCATTTCTTACCGATCAGCGTACAGGTGTGCCTAAAGGCTCGCACCTTGGAGCCGGCACAGACCATCAGAAAGCCGGCGATGTTCTTCAATAAGATGGCATCCGTAATAAGGGAAGTATTATATAGAAGACGCATCAGATGCTGCACAAAGTTTGCGATATCCCGGGCAAAGGAGTTTCCCGTTTTCATAACTAAAGGATATGCGAGACTTTTCTATGTGCGGGTAAAGTTAAAGGAATTTGTTAAGGCAGGTAATGTCTTATAAAGTGAGATTATATAGTTTATATTGATTGTTAAAGTGGGGTTATGTATTAATAAATTTATGTTAGCTCTGAAAAGTAATTTTATAAGTGAGGTTATGTCAACTTTTTAAAGTCCGGTTATGTTCTATAAATGTGTAAACAAATTTGATAAGCTTACAAACTTACATTGCCAAAATGCGCAGTTGCTGCTATCAAAAGATTCTTAAAATCAAATGGCAATCCTTGACGTTCGGGAATTTGATATTGGCACCCGCTAGCCTTCAAAATGAACTGCAAAAATCTCCGCAGCGCCACTTCCGGAAATCTCTCGTACAATTTAATCCAGTCCTGGCAAATATCCTGAAATAATCAAAATATATACACATATATTTACATATATGTATGCCAATAGTGAGGTTAGGTCTGTGGTAGTTGTGGACACACCTTCGTTTTTTGCTTTCTGTCGCACACGAGTTGTAGCAAGGAATAGCCCTGATCCTGGGCAAATGCCTGCTCCTCGTTAGTCTCAACCGGATCCTCATTTTCCTTATTGGAGCTGTCAACGGTGCTGCCAAGGATTCCATTTTATATACTCAACTATTCAATAATTTTGTATCCTTTACCTGGATTGGTATTCCATGATCTCAACATCCTCTGATTGCATCCTCTGCAGTTCAATATCATCTGAAGTGCTGCTCATTTTAATATATATTTTAAAGAAATTCGCAATTAAAGTTGACAAAAAATTGTGAAACTTTGCAGCACACGGAAAAGCTATTGAATGTCAGGCCAGTGTTGCCAATCTGTTTGAAAGCAATGCGAGTGGCAAGCGAGGAACTGAAAAGTTCTAAATGCGAACCAGTATTGAACTAGTGTGAAGCCTTTTAGTATGTACCGAATTGAAATTTGATTCGTTAAACGATACAATCATTATAATAATTTTAATAATCTAATAATATATTCAGTAAATAAAAGTGTAATCAAAATGAATGATTTTGATCAAAAAGTATATTTTTTATTTGAATTGCATTCATTTCTTATTGAATTACATTCAAAAAATATAATTACATACAATTAAATGCATTTAAACGTGATTCAGAATTAAAGAAAAAAAAGTATGATAATTAGTAAAAATTTGAATGCTCTTATATTTCTCAAAATTGTTGGGTATACTTAAGTCATAAATAGCCGCAATTTTGTTGAACTGTTAAATCAATAGTTAGATGTCTAACCTAGTTGCGTTTTTTTTAAACCGACAAACAAGAATCGAACCTGGACGTGAACTTCTGCGCCGCGGTATTCCTGTGATAATTTAATTCTGAGGGCCAATTACGCGGTCAGAGTGCGATTCCCACAGGTGGGACAGGTAGTGGTGAATGTAGATTCAGAGGTAGGTAGCGAAGAGCAAACAATTAGCCAGGCCGCTGCCTCCGATTGCGCCCACAAAACAGAGCGCAAATTGGGCAGCCACTTGTCGGTGGTCGAGATCTAAAGGAAATGCCGCCGAGGTTTAAATTCGAGGCTGAGTTTTGTGGCTAACAAGGACCAAAATAATCGGCCGGTGCTCCCAAAGCCAAAGCCAAACACAAATATTGACGTTGCTTATCGCACGCGATCGGGAATCACGGAACCCACCGCACCACTAAACAGATCAGAGATCAGAGATCACCGCTGCTGACCAAACGCTGAATGACTTGGCAACATTTTTGGCTGGCGTTCGCACAACATCGAATTATTTCAATCTGCGCTGATGACGCGGCTCCTTTCGCGATATGATAGAAAGCTGGCGATAACACAATTGTAGTTGTTGTTTTTATTTTCGGGCATTCCTGGAATACGGCGGCCAACAAATATTTGACGCCCAGCTCAAGCTGAGAAATTGTTGGCGCACGCAGGCAGCTGTGGCAGGCAGCTCCTGTGATTGAAAGATCAATCGAGTGTGGCCGTTGATCAGAAGTCCTTTTAGAGCTGCTTACAGCTGCCACGATTGGCCGTAATTGGACGCGTCCAGTCCGGTCAGAATGTTGGTCCATTGTCTCGCTCAATGCCAATATTTTGTTATGCGAAATTTGACCTTTGCCTTTGTTGCCATTTCAAGTTGGAAATTAGCCGCTTTTTGGCCAGCTGCATGTGGCGCATGCAGATTAGCTGCACTGAATATTTTGCAGCAGGCCCAGATTGACGTGAGTTTGTCCCTCCCTTGGCCTTGGCCTTCTGCACTTTATTAACAATGGCCACAATTTGGCTAGGCCTTCTGTGGCGTCGCCTCCCTGTGGCCATTTGAGTGCAAACTTTGTTGCATTGTTGCTCGAAGAACGCGCAACTTTCAATTCAATTTTCTTGCAACAATAAAGAGAGTGGGAGGGGGAGGGGGGTGAAGGGACCTCAGTTAAAACCGCAAGAAATCATGGCAAAAGGTAAGATTGAAAAGGATAAAGTTTCTGGTTAGCTTGTTGTTCGCCCATGGGCGCTTTTCCTTTGGTTATGTGGAAACGTGGTCTCAGCTTACTCGTCCTTTTTGTCTCAAATTCCCTTCCACATGCCCGGGCTGACTACAAACGAACTACGAAATGAGTTAATTTGTTTTCGAAAATTACTTTTGCAAATGGCACTCGTAGTTTGCCGCAATTCGATTGCCTAACTTGCACTACCAGCCAAGTTACTCTTTTGAAAGATAATACACAACCCTCAAAAGGTATTTTATGTGTAGGAAAAGTCAAAAACATGTTCCAAAAACTTGTGCTTTTATGTTCAGCAACAGCAATAAAAACTTTGTTAATATGTCTAATTTAATTGAGGAGTGTTTGACTCTAGCCTTGTAGTTAAAAGTAAATATATACGACTGAGTCTTAAAGATGCCTTTGCGGGATTAATCAATTTATTATCAATAAATTTTATTTATTTATATTTCATTATAATTATTTTTAAATATTATAAGTAGTCGTAGTTTACTTTTAGGTTTAGTTCGTTAACCTTTCGACATTCTAATTTTGTACAAGCCTTGATTCAATGTATTATTGTCAATTTAAAAGCAAACAATCGTTATTATTATTTACAGGAACATATTTAATATACTCCTTTTCTCTACTGTTTTATTTACTTTCTGAGCGTTAAAATATCTATATAGACAAAAGAAATATTTCAAATAATATAAATAATATAATAATAAGGACTTCGGATAAGACAGAAAGACCGCACATTTCTGAAATCCTCAAAAAACAATATAGATAAACCTATTTAAAAGGGAAAATGGTTCAGTTCAGCGATAGGTTCGACTCTCGTTGTGTATTTTTTTTTGTTATTTAATATATAATATTTCCCTTTTAAATACAATTGAATATTCAGGTTTGTCAGACTTCATAGTTAACAGCCAGATGTTCCATTCACTCAGCTGTCACAATTTTGGTTATTTTTCCGCCCACAGTTCAACCTGCAATTACCAAAAAAGAAAAAAAGTAAAAACGAAATAGAATTGTAACCAAGGTAATGGGCCCTTTGGCAACAAATACACAGGAAAATCAACCTGCCATGTCCAGAGCCACATTCGATTTGGGTCAAATGTGGTGGAACGATTATGACAACGACAGTTAGCCAATAAGTTTACACTTGGCCATTAACTGTGCTCAATTGCATGACAGAGAAGTTTGTATATATCTATATAGATACATATATATGTGCTTTCATGTAATAATTAATCAAAGCGGCACGCGGCGGTGGGCGCCACAAAGCGAGCCGCCACCAAAAACCATTCCGGCCAACTTTGGCTAGACGCACGTGAGCCGCAGCGTGGCTAGGAAGGGTTTGTGGCATACAAATGATGCAAGCTAAACAAAAAAAGTAAATAAATAAATGAATAAAAACGCCTTCTTCCGCATTTAAAAGCGAAGCGGATGTGGACATGGACATGTGGACACCCGCGCTCAGTCTGCCACATGTGGGTGCTGCAGCCAGACTTTGGGCCAAACCAGTTGGTAGACGGGTTCATTCATGAATTGCCAAAGGCGTCGTCGTCGTCGTCGTTGTCGTCAACTGCAGTCCATGATGAGTCACAGCCTCATCCGCACAAATTAGTAGGACCCGGCCAAGTTAAGAGAGAGAGAGAGAGAGAGACGCCTCGGCTGCCCTGCCACAACTGGCTGCTAATTGACACACCTCAGACGTTGGCCATCACGTGCTCCCAGCCACGATGATTCATCTTCAGACCTGGCTCAACATGTGCCAAAGTTGCAGTCAAGTCAACCAACGCCAGCGCCTTTTATGAATGAAACGATCTACACGAATGTCTGCAAATGTCTGCAGCTCCAGACGCACACAACTCCCCCTCTGCCCCTGCCCCCCGCTCCCCCCCTGCACCCAACCCACACTGCTAGTTTCTATGCACACTGTTGTTGTTGTTGTTGTTTGTCTACAACTTTTGCCTTTATAGTAAATCGTGTTTTGCATGCGCGAGTAGGTTGGCCCCAACCCGCCCCTCCTCATCCCCTTTCTTCTACCTCAACTCGGGTTTGGTATGGGAAATGGATTTGAAATTCATTCATGAACAAAAAAGTTGCCAGTCGTTTGGCGAGTTTCAAGTGTTGAGTTATTGGACATTCGAACCTGCCCCGAGTTGGGTTTTATTTTGCCTCTTTTCTTTTTTGCTTTTTACCCATAGATGACACAAGCTTCTCGATGAGGTACTTAGAAGTCGCTGCATTACGACACGTTTCAGAATTCTGGCTAAATGGCCGAATGCAGAGGTTTTTTTTAAAAAAATTTTAATTCGGATATTAGAGAAAACGTAAACAGAAAAAAAAGATAATCGAGGTAAAATAAAATAAAAACGAAGTAAATTATATAATATAATATATAAAATAATATAATATTTTAAATGATGTTTGACAAAAATTACTAAGGGGGCAAATACATGTTTACAATATAGAAGCTATAGGTCCGGGAGCCTTACATGTCAAAATTTTTGGCAATTTTGACATGATATTTGACCAAAAATTGGATCCCCTCAGAATAGAATTAAAAATGTCGTTTTTTATACTAATTGTGACACCCACAATCGATTAAAAACAAAAATTTGCAAATTTTTTTTGAAAATTACTAAGGGGGAGTACATGATTTTTGACAAAAATTTAAAAAAAAATTATTTTCGAAAATGCATATATTTTAAATGTAGAGTTGATTTTAATGAAAAATCATGATCAAAATGTCATCAACCATAAAAATCGGTTCAGTTTTGGCAAAGTTATGGGAGTTTACATTATAGGAGCTATTGGTCCGGGAGCCTTACATGTCAAAATTTTTGGAAATTTTGACATAATTTTTGACCATAAATTTGACATCCTCAGAATCGACTTAAACGTTGTTTTTTATACTAATTGTGACACCCACAACCGATTAAAAACAAAAATTCACAAATTTAATTTTTTAAACAAATTTTTTTTTGAAAATTACTATGATTTTTGACAAAAATTTAAAAAAAAAATTATTTTCGAAAGTGCATATATTTTAAATGTAGAGTTGATTTTAATGAAAAATCATGATCAAAATGTCATCAACAATGAAAATCGGTTCAGTTTTGGCAAAGTTATGGGAGTTTACAATATAGGAGCTATTGGTCCGGGAGCCTTACATATCAAAATTTTTGGAAATTTTGACATGATTTTTGACCAAAAATTTGACCTCCTCAGAATCGACTTAAATGTTGTTTTTTATACTAATTGTGACACCCACAATCGATTAAAAACCAAATTTCACAAATTTAATTTTTGAAAAAAAATTTTTTTTGAAAATTACTAAGGGGGGAGTACATGATTTTTGACAAAAATTTAAAAAAAAAATTATTTTCGAAAGTGCATATATTTTAAATGTAGAGTTGATTTTAATGAAAAATCATGATCAAAATGTCAT
>SCDY01002285.1:0-24888 GCA_004143825.1 Drosophila micromelanica | reverse complement strand
TATACATATACATATACATATACATATACATATACATATACATATACATATACATATACCTATACATATACATATACATATACATATACATATACATATACATATACATATGCACATACATATACATATGTATGCTTACAGTTTCTTGAATATATACGAATATATACGATTAATATTTATGTTTAATAATTGCTTTTGTTTATTTGCGTCTTCAAAATAATAATATCAAATTATGAATTGTTGTTTTATTTAAGTTTGCCAACAGAGATATTAATATTCGGCTTTAATAAATGCAATACGGTAAGCACACAAGTCAAAATATCCTCAGCAAGTAAGAAGAAAGTTAAAAGTTTCCGGTAACAAACCATAATTTTTGTACTCGTTCACGGAGTGAAATGAGTTGTGTTTTTGCAATGTCCGTCATGCTGTCCGTCTGTTGAAGATAGAGACTTGAAAGACTGGATTGGGTATATAACTGTAGTTTAAACGCTTTGGACAAAGTGTTTAAATTTAATAAAAGGTGAATATTTCCTACAATTTTAAAGATAGGGCCATCATTTAAATATACCAAAAATCGCGACTCGTGTTGCCAATATGAAAGGCAACCCTCGTTAAAGCTCTTTCATTTGAGCTTTACATAAGCCAGAATAAACACGATTCGACGCTTTTGGTGGTTGAAGAAGGCGGAGTTGCGCAGTACGCGGAAAAGAGAATTGTGAGTACAATTTGGAAGATTAAATATATTGAACAAGTTTTTCTGCACTAAAAAAAGCAATTTAGCTTGCACACTTAAAACAGTTATTATAAATGTGATTAATCCGTTATTAAACTCGCCCGTTGTTTTGATAATCCAAATATGTTGGCAATATTTTCAAAATCTTAGCTACATTTTCTATGCCTTATAAAAACGATGGATAAGGCTTCAAGCTACTAAAAGTAGTAAGTACATTGATAGCAATAATGGCGCGTCAATAATGAATTACAGATAAAGATAAACGATATTTAGGTGTACAATTATGTCTAATCACCAAATATAAACATACACATGTCCAATAAAATTATTATTGAATTACATTAAAATACTCGACAACATGAGTTTGCCTGAAATTAAAATGTGATTACTTTGTATAGGAAAATTTACATACATAACTATTCCTTGCAGTCTTATATTCTAAAATTTATCCAGGTAAGAGTGTCCGGCTAACATATATGCTATACCCTTCTCCGGATTGCCTCAACATACATACATCACCATGTAGATTTGTACGCGCATAAACAAACACACTTATGCTACAAGCTGTGCAGCTCAGAATTCGCCCACCAATTGGGCTTGTTAGTGTAACGCACTACAGATTACTTATTATGAATTTCACACATTAATTTGCGGTTGCGCTTTCACTGCCCGTAACTAATCGGATCTAACACATTAAAACCGTAGTTTAAATATTGTTACTGGCATCTGAATAACTATTCAATATTAAGAGCCAGGACGTTTGTCTGCCTGTCTGTATGAACGCGTCGATTTCAAAGACTACAAAAGCTAGAGAGCTGATCTTGGACTCAATTGGTTCGTATATACCACACGAAGATCAAGTTTATTTCAAAACATCGACACATCTTTCCGTTTTGTTATTATCGATATTTATGCGTGTATGTGTGTCTGTGTGTCGGGCGGTCCCGACTAGAGCCTTCTTATTTGTTTTATTTTTTACTATTACAATACACTAATGTATTGCAATGCAGTATACAGTATCCGTAGACATTTGGACATATTAAGATGACAATTTCATAATTTTCTAATAATACTTAGTTTACTTTCATTTTAGGTCTGAAAATAACTTTAGATGAACAAAATGGTAGCTTCACATAGAAACACAATGTGCTCAGATAACTTTAAAAAAATTAAAACAATGATTTTATTTATATTGCACTTCAATAGTAGTATTCAGCATATCAGCGCATCTTCGTTTTTGAATATCAATGGTAATTTGTAAAACAGTATTTCGTTATATACTGTCCTATTTTTAATACTTTCTTTAAATTTGTAGACTTGGCCAATATGGATCGACCTTACTTTGACGACATAAGCCCAAGAAATGTTTCAGCTGTTGTTGAAGAAACGGCAATTCTAAGATGCCGAGTCAAAAATAAAGGAAATCGAACTGTACGAGAATACATTTATATATTACATACAATATTCTATCAATATAGGGAATAGTTTGAAAAACTGTTGAAGTTTTCTCACCTTTTTAGAGTTGTGATCAAAACAATTTTTTCACGAAAGGAAAAAAAAGGAAAATATCCGATATCCCAACACTTATTTATATTGATGAACATTTTTGAAATAATACTTTACAGGTTTCATGGATGCGCAAGAGAGATCTTCATATTCTGACAACAAACATATACACATACACCGGTGATCAACGGTTCTCTGTTATACATCCGCCAAATAGTGATGACTGGGACTTGAAAATCGATTACGCACAAGAACGGGACAGTGGTATTTATGAGTGTCAAGTAAATACAGAGCCTAAAATCAACTTGGCAATAACTTTAGAGATCACAGGTATTTTTGACACATTTTTATTTAAAGTATTTAAGAAAGATTATCACCAAGATTTTCCTTTTAATTATTATAGTCTTACGTAAGATACTATATTATTTTGTCATGAAATATGTAACGTAGAGAAAAATATGTATTGAGTATTCATGATTAATTTAATTGCAGCTGAAAGTGATATAAGGGAAAGAAGCTCTGAGAAACTATACTACAATTCAAAAGGTTTGTATTTGATTTGTATGGTTTTATCGATATTGGGGGTAATTGGGGGGAGGCATCCAAAACTTGAAATTTTATTTATTTGGTAACGATAGCTTTTATAGTTAGGGAGTTATGCTTAAAAAACCCGAGTCAAAGAAAGCGATAAATATTGATACTTAGAAAACAGAAAGAGTTATCGATCCGTTTTCAATGGGTTCATTGGTTAAAAAAATGGGCAAAGATTAAAAAAATAAATCTAATGGTCAAAGTATTGTTAATATTTAAGCCGCACGGGCAAAGATTTTGGGATCGACGGAAATACATGTAAAGCGAGATAGCACTATTGCCTTGGCCTGCTCAGTTAATGCCCATGCTTCATCTGTATTGTGGTAAGTAGCTGCAGGTATACAAATTCGTTGTTTGATCTGTGATGCCTAACATTCCACATCGTCACTAAAGGTACCATGGCTCGGCGATTGTCGACTTTGATTCACTGCGAGGCGGCATTAGTTTGGAAACTGAAAAAACCGATGCTGGCACCACCAGCCGCCTAATGCTAACCCGTGCTTCATTGCGAGACTCTGGCAATTACACATGCGTACCCAATGCAGCTGTGCCGGCTTCTGTTCGTGTTCACGTGTTAACTGGTAAGTGAATCATGTGTATTATAAATAAACAATTAATTCTCGCAGTTGAGGCACGAATGTTGCCAACTCTTGATTTTGATTTTGTCTTCAAATAAGCTCGAATATGTAGTAGTAGATAAAAATCAAGTCAAATCGAGAAGGAGTAGAGACTATGATACACATTTCTCCTCTATAAATAGTTTATAATTGTTTTTTCATGAAAGGACTAACTCGAGATTTGTATTTGAATATTTTTTTTAGGTGAGCAGCCAGCGGCAATGCAAACAAGTGCTGGGAGCGTTAAAATTGCTTCTCCTGCAATCTTAATTACGTATTTGATCATATCAGACGAATTGTTTAAAGTTTTAAATCTAGCCCAATACATACTTGTACATCGAAGTTTAAGATGACTAATCTAGAACCTTTAGCCATGCTGCAAAAATGTTCTTAAAAGGTATATATTCCTTATAAATGGCCCATCCTATATATATTCATATATATAAGTAAAATATATTATTTTCTATTTTAGATTACAAGCATATTCCAATGGAACGAATGTAAAAGAACGAGTTTAACAAAAGTAAAAAACAAAATATTTAAAAATTTAAATACATACATAGACTCTACATTAAGTATAATTCCTATAGTCTTATGTAATAAAACTAACAATAATAAATACTTATATATGTATACACATAAACACATATTTAGATATATCAATTTGTATTACTCTGTAAATATTACAAGTATAACAATTATATTAGTGGTTTCTGCCAATTTTTTAAACTGTTTTTAACGGTCTTACAAATGCCCTAAGCATGGTTCAATTACAGCTAAAAGTGTTCTCATTTATTTTTCGAATATGATTTGCAAAAATTTTTATTGATCCAAATTATTTTAAATAATAATCTAAAAGTAAATGGGATTATATTTCTTATGCTGGCAGTTGGGACGTTTGGTTCACTGAAATGTATTTATTCTATATTATTTTGAATAATAAACTAAAAGTGAAGGGATTATATTTCTTATGTTGGCAGTAGAGATGTTTGGTTATCAGTTAACCAAGTTAACATTTAAGTATTATAAACAGCTAGTACATATTCGACAATTTTAGTAATTCTTTTACCTTGTTGGCTTGTGCTTAATAACCGGGTTTCCGTACTGAAGATATAAATTTGTTCTATAAGCCAACGTCTGATCAGGTAAGAGTCAGTAATTAAATCATAAAGACCTTTACTTTTCGAAACCCTATTCTATCTATATGTTCTAAAATCCTATCTTATCATTAAATAAGTTTTTTTTCTATCGTTTTATATTTTCTATCGTCTGGAGCTGGGTATCAATTGCTGTCGCTTATAAAGTGGCTTAGCTTTAATTGTTGGAATTTGTGCTCCATGAGCTGCATTCTTTAATGTGGTTTTTTCAAACTCCGCCGTCTTTGCACATAATGTTGCTCCGCCAATATTGGATATGCTCGCCGGCACTCTGGGCTCCGAAATACTCGCAGTTTGTATTTTACCCTCTACATATAACAATAAAATATATAAAATTATTTACATCTTGCAATTCAAACATTACCTTTTAGTTGATCAGCTTTTGTTTGTTGTAAAGATAGGTCTTCCGGCTTTGATATCTGTAGACTGGCTGAGAACACGTTTGATTTTTCGAATAAAATTGGCGTAGATTGACGCCTTCCATCAGTTAAAAGCGCTGAATCGTTAGTCGCATCTCTTAGCTGAACCTGATTTTCGATTGGTTTGGTTCTCTCAATTTGGGCACTATTGGAAAACACATATACAAACATATTAAATATATATTATTTAAAATTATTTAAATATATTTCTTTTTAAAACATTAATTATTAATATTAATCTCATATATACGAGATGCCTCCTTCTTTTTATCTATTTGTAATGGGTACTGGGGTACAAAAATTCCAAAAACGGTTAAGACAAATTGAGGGAAGTAAATCCAATACATAAAAACCTTTTATTGCATATTATGTTATCTGCGAGTTCTTACTTGCATGTTTGATTCATTTTGTTTGTAATTAGAGCGTGTAATTTCTCTGGACAAGTATCCAACATATGAGAGTATAGAAGGTCGACAATTTCAACTGGCACTTTAAAGATTTCTTCATAGTGATCAATCATTATTCTGTAAAAAAATATGTTCGATTGGTTTAATTTAGTCTGATATGGTATCAGGTTAATAAGTAATTAGCAGACAACAAACTCAACTCCTTTAGTTAAGAAATACAATTTGTGTAAAAACACATGGGTTTAAATTTGGTATAGGCTTTGGTATAGGTTATACTTTTTTAGATTACCTGATTACACTTATTGCATCTGCCATATTCCCTTGCTCCTTATACTCCGCGGTTTTTGGCCCAGTATCTCGCAAAATATTTGGTGCAAAAACTGTGGATAAATTGTTACTATCCATTTTGTTGCCAGTCATTTGAACAGTTCCATCCTGGGAGCATATATCATCACTATGGGCAGCAACGTTGCCAAGAAACTTAAGTATGACATATAGTGTATCTCGATGCACAATAGGTAGCAATTTTATAAGATGCGATATTGCTTCGAGCTGTAAGCGTCGATTTCGAATCCCTAAAAATAAAGTATAGTTTCGCTCAGCGCCACCATAACAACATTGTGCAATAAGTGTCTCTTACGTTGAGTTTCCAAAAATGTTGTGTACAATCTTTTGCACAGTAGAGGCTCAGGTAGATCCCGTAAGAACTCTTTGAACAATGTCGCTACATCATGTGGACATGTATTTTCAGGAATGCACATGTTGCAGTTCTTATCAAATTCCTCACGAAGCTAGAATATTCAAAGAGAAGAATTTTCTTAAAATTTTAGTTCGCTTTTAGCTTAGACTGTTAAAAGCTAAAAACAGATCTTATAATAGACTACGATGTTAACGGACTACGATGTTAACTATGCCCGACTTACCTGTTTCACACGCTTTTGAGATGTACTAACGCGGAAGAGGCCAACTTTTTGTAGTCCGTTTTCTTCCAGATATTCTATACAAATGATTACGAACATGGGTACGTTTAACATAAAATTATTTTTTGATTCGTCGAATAATATTTTGTCGAGATCCAACTCAACATTTCTCATGTCAAACTGACTGCGTGACATTTGCATTGACATCGATGCACTCTTTTGAAGATTTGTGAAGTACTCAGGTGAAGCCACGCGCTCTGAAGGACTACAGCGTCCGTAATCGGAAGATTTAGTTGGCAGACTTTCATACGACCGTACCTATTAAAGACATAAGTGGTCACCATTTCTTTATTTATAGTTATATGTTAAATTTAAAATTTCTTGCTTGTTCTCTGGATGAATGAAAGTTTAATATATTTATAATACTTTTCATTTCTGTAGAGTTTTCTAGCTAGCCTGCTATAACAATTTGAATAAAGATATTGATTAAAAGTACGTACATTATCATTTAATTTTCCAACTCGACCACAGTTGTTGACACTACTACGAAATACTGACGTCAACGAATGTTTTGATCCGGGTACCGATTCTTCGCCCCGCTTTCGGTCTCTTAATAGACAGTGTTCCAAGGAGGAACCAAATAAACTACCACGTCCACCTAATTAAATAAAATATTGTTAAATAAATGTTGTGCCAAATTCCAGATCATACATTTTCAATTATCATTGTCATATTTACAATTATCATTAGTTATTTAATGTAAGAATTTCTTGAATTAGTAATCGTTAGTAAAAGCACAGTAAAATTATGTATTTGTAGAAATTTTCGATTTTGTAGGGCGGGGCGCTTGGGGGCGTTCTAGTGGACAGAGCCGATATGATATGAAGCATACCAAATTTGGTGTTTCCGTCTTTGAAATTGTGGACAATATTCACCTTTTATTAATTTTATAAAGCAATGAATTAGTATAAATATTACTTCCGATATTTGGAGACTAAGTGCAAAAGGTTCTTACCTTGGATGCACGAAACGTAATTATTTTCATTCAAAATCAAACTTTAATGCTGCTAAAAGAACATTTCATGCAGCTATCTTGCCAATTTAACTAAGTAAAAATAAATTATACTATACTGCATTTGCACATGTGTCTGAGAGGCAGGAGCGTCCCCAAATAAATTATAAATGAATAGTTTCACATTTACTGGTTTTTAAAATGTAAATTAACAATGGGTGAGTACTGTTATCTGAGTTATCTGAAGACCACATATAAGATTATTAAATATGAATTAGATTAATTAAAATTACATAATACAAAAGGCATTGCTTACTGTGTTCATCCTTTTTACCAATATCAAAAAAGCTTGTGGTAAGCGCTCTTTTCTTTGACGTGACTCTAATTTTCTGAGTCTTTCGCTCCAAATCTAAATATTTATATTGAATTACAATTTATTTATATATTTTTAATTAAAATTATATGCATTACCACCGGATATAAATATAACAAGTTTTTTTTTTTAAGAGTTGAGATCAAAAATACTTGATAATTTGAATTATTCTTATACCCTGAACTCATATAGTCGGTACCGCCCGACTAGGAAATATTATAAACTCTGCGATCTGTTTTAACAAACATTTCAACCGTTTTGCATTCATACATACATACGCTGAGCTCCCACTATAGAAATTAAATTCATGATTCATTTCTCAGCTAAAGTATGACGTATACAATTTTTAGGCCATGCGATTGTATATACAATTCTGTAGTATTTGATTTGATGTTGATCCGAAATATTCAAAATTTGCTTACACGAAACTTTGGTGACTCTAACTATTACAGTATTGGTAGATATGCTACGTACCCGTGGCTTGGAGCACTGTTCGGGATGTGTTCTTTTCAAAAGCAGTCACGTGGAGCCCAAAAATAAAAAATTATTAGGCCTTACATTTTTTTTGCTAAAAACACTGGATAAACTTCTAAAGCTCTATATAATTAAAAGTGCGTACCTAACCATGGATCAAAATCAACACGCATACACAAAAGGGAAACATAATATGTATGTTTTAAAATAAATCAATATGAATGCTAGGTTATTTTTGAAAACTAAATCAATACTTTTAATGAGCCAAATTTTACAGACACCAACTAAAGTAAGGAATGCTTTGCTATAACTTACCTATGTTCTTGCCAATATTTAGTTCCTTAATTTTTTCAAGGGCAATGTGCATAAGCAATTCTGTTTCAACATCGGAAAGTTTTTCCAAGGATGTGTCGGTTAGTTGTAGAATCTGACCTTCTTCTGATATCCATGTGCAGTTCTCCTATCCAAAACAATTGAGAAACGTTTTAATTTACAATATAATATTACCTTTGTTCTTTTACGGTTTACACATTTTGATAGGTTTTCTATGTGTACACACCAAATTAATGTAATGTATTGCTTACCAACGGAGTCCACTTTTGCCGATTTGGAATAAATTCCTGACTTTGAATTTGATTATTTTGACATTTTGAGCGGCTTCCCCATATTTTTCTTGAAACAAATTGTCCCACATTAGATAACGATTTCGATTTTTGCATATTGGTTGTTTCATTTTTAGAATCTGAAAGCAAAATGAATAGAAAGTGAAAATAATGTTGTTTCGCTTAACACACTTATACTGGTTGACATAAATATAAGTAAAAAATGTAAAGCTGCTATAGTCCGGAACGCCCAAATACCACATACCCTGGATCCAGCTGCGAGCTGTCTTTACACATATTTAAACCGATACATACATAAATACATTGCTTCCGCTTGCTTGTTCGTCGTAGGGCAGACGGACGAAAAATGGCAACATTATACAAGACAAACAGACTACTTTCCACGTTGAAAACGAAGTAAAACGTTGTTATTAAAAAGTTAAAACAATAAAAAAATGTACCATTTAAGATTGATCTTCTCGACAACAGTCGTATAATAACTCGGGAGCCGTACAAATTTCCCATGTATAGATACATACATTTATATGTAAGTACGTACATATACTTACTTATAAGTGATGGGTCTATATTTCCATTTTTTAAACTCTCAGTACTTGATGGATCAGTAGAGTTTGTGTGCCAAAAATTGGAAAGAAAATGCGAACTCGTTGTAAGTAGGGCGTTTGCGGTTCTTCCAGTTTTCTCCTTGGCATGATGAATAGGACTTGTTGGGGACGTGGGCGCTGACAGACAAGGGGAGTTGGGTTGGGAGTGCTTTTTGGACTGCGAACCGTTTTCACTATTCCGCTCGTGGAAGCTCTTTTCCCAATCATTTTTTTTGCGTATTCGCTCATCCAGGTCGTTTTGCCAGGCGATATGGGCATTTTGTAGATTTTTTGAACTCTCGTTTCCCCGTATAAAGTCCAATGCGATAATAGCCCAGGCGTCTAACGTTTGTACTGCTTTATTATCACCCTCATCCATTCCCGGAGGATTTATTTCACCTTTAGCCTTTATGTTTCGCAAATTTCTATCATAGTTAACTGACTTAAAGCGACTTGCATCTCCATCGTGTATACTTTTCTTTCGAGCCATTCTCAAGTACCGTTTTATTGTATTGCTTACGGATTGGGAGACGTCCTCATTGTCGATCGAGCTTCTCCGGTTGTTTGAATTATGCGCCACAAAACTTTTGTCTGTATCCTCAGCGTCCGAGTTATTATAGTTAAGCGTTTGCTCGTACTGTTCTGCGATAAACTTTAACTCGCTTAGTTGAATAAAATTTGTCTGTGTTCCGCACGAATTCATGCATTTCTCACGAATGAATCCACTGTTAACCCTATTATTTCTACTTAGGGGCTTATTTTCTAGAGAACTTGCTATACGGTGACTAAGATCAAGTGTTTCAGGTGGTTTCTGTTTGCGTTTAGCTTGGCTTTCCAATATGGGCTTTTCAATTTTACGGTTACAAAACATATTATTTTTGGTTGTAATCTCTTCAAAACCACCTAAATCTATGTTTTCGTAGTTACCCGTATAATGCAATAGACTCGAAACTGAAGTAGCTCGAGCTAAGCTCGTTTTTGTTGGTTCAGAGGAATGTAAAATACGATGTAGTTGCTGTTTTTTTAAGGCATTATATATTTTTCTCAGAAGTGGCTTATCTTCAAGAATTGCCGGTGTTACCTGGTCCAATCGTATACCGCCTATAGATAGGTCCTTAAGTACTTTCAGACGATCTAAAAGAGCTGTCTCATATTTTTGATTACTGGAATCACAATCGGGAGAAATTGATGCAAGTGCCTTGTCATAAATGGGACGCTGAGAACTTGGCGAAGATGTCTGGTCAGGCCGAACTGTTTTACTCCCAAGTAGGGTTGTTGTTTTGTAGGAATCACGAATCTTAAGATACGATTGCAGGAGTTCAATTGTTTGATCGACATTGTCACTCGCCTCTTGATCTCTTAACTGCGAGTGGGCCACACCTCGATGTTGCGAGAGTATTTTGAGTCGCTTCCTAGAGCTTTTGGTGGCTCCCGGAAACGAGGATTTCCGACGCCACAATATAAAGCGGGGCTCGGCAGCACAGACACGTTGAAACTGCGCCTCGATATGAGGTATACTGTCTATCCCGTGCTGTTTGCCATCTGGTAGCAATTTACGACCAGCATCGGTCATGTACCTCCACGTTTTTCGAGTCAAAAGCCACCGTTCCCGCTTCTTTTCCTTATCTATCTGGAAACGCCGACGTCCGGATCCCGATGTTGATATTTTACCCAACGGTCTTGTGAAAGTAGCTACACTCTCGGAATTCACATTCACCTGAATATCAGTTAAGTTCGAGTTTAAGTTCGTTGTCGTTGTCGCCGAACTCAGTGTATTTAAAGTAGCTGGTTTCTCGGATCGATGAAGCTCATCAATCATATCATCTAACGGACCCGATTTTTTTTTTATCACTGCAATAGGTTGACGTAAAGTACTGACCAGTTGTCCCGACGAACTGGGCATTTTATCATTTCTGTTTAAGTCCATAGCTTGTTTTCTTGTGAATGATGATGCCATCTGAAACAAACATAATCATAATTCTTTTACGATGTTCGAGCTAAATGTTTTGTTTTTTTTTTTTTTATCAAATAAAATAGGTACCAGCTATAGCAAAACTCCTTGGATATGTGCAAAATGATCTCTTCAATAATATATTTCGTTGACAAGTCCAAAGAGGAAAGACGTTGGATTTTGCGATTTCCGATGATTAAACACAATGATCCTAAATTTTAGCACTCATAAGATTGATTTGTTATACTCTGAGCACAATATGACACACAAATCTAAACTGTGAATTAATGAATTTCGTTCCACGATATGATAAAATACATATATGCTAGCGAAAATTTAGCGTATCGCGGAAAAAAAAATTGAGATATATTTTACTGGAATGCTCCCTCAAACATCATAGACAACTTTTTTTTGGCCACACCTCCTCCCGCTCCCGTAATCGCAAAAACCTTTATATATGACAGCCAAACGAAAACACGTGTATACTTCTCAAAATGTTTAAGATAGGGCCACCAAATTGTGTATGAAGCAAAGCTGGTGGTCTCGTCCAAAAATTGCGACCTTGGCATTCCGGCAAAGCCCACTAGAATGCCCCCTGACGGCCCGCCCCAAAAAATCGGATATGCTTATATCTCCCACAGAGAGTTATCAAATTTGGAAGGTAAATAACCTTTAAAGATCGGTACAAAAATATTATTATTATTATTGTTATTATAACGATGGCCTTCTGTTAAAATGTCACATACATATATGTATTATACACTGGGAATTCGGCACAGATCCTTAACGTTTAGTTCTTGCCCTCAACCGACAAATTACATATGTATGTATATATTAATTAATGCCTTCGTGAGAGCTTTCAGTAGCCTTAGGTGTTAATATAAAGAGGCGGTTAGCATCGCAAATAATTTTAAATTTGATATTGTCAACAATTTAGTTTTTCATATATGTATATATATATATATATATATATATATGTACTTATGTATGTATGTATCTATATATATATATATATATATATATATTATATCTGTATGAGTGCATATGTATATATACGATTGTAAAGCGTAAATATAGCTATACAAAATACGTTTTTTCACTTTAATTTGATATATGTATATACGTATATATATATATTTTAATGTTTTATAATACATCGCTAATACTCACAATAAATATTACGTTATAGTATTTTATAGTTATAACTTTTAATTCATTTCAAATTTAATTAAAAGATCCAATCTTTAAATAAATTTGTTTATATAAAAAAAAGAACAACAATGAAAAATCCATATTTTTAATTATGCAAATCTTAAAAACACAACGATTTAGACTGTTCAACAAACTCAAGTCTCGAGAATAACGTCAAATATTTTGAGAGCACGCATAAAAAGATAGAATACTTGAAAAAAAATCAGTTTATTTCTGAGAAAATATGGCTGTATGTATACTTATGTTTATAAATACATGCAAAGCCATGCATACGAAAATTAATAGATACGCTCCCACAGTCATGCAGGCATACACATGTACCTATGAGTGCGTTTGTATTGATATGGGCAAATGTAAATATAAAGTGATAAACACAAATGTTGGATTATATATATATATATATATATATATATATATATACAAAACGGTACATACTGGTATATATATAATGTATATGTAAATAATATATATGTATATATATATTGATGAGGCAAAAAAAGGGGGAAAACAAATATATATATGTATATATATGCATATATGTATGTATATATGTATATGTATAATGTTTTTTTTTTAATTTTTTCCCTCTCTAATATACATTAAATCTTTATAATTTATCTCGGCTCTGTTTGTATATGTTTTGTATGTATGTTTATAATTGTAGAGCAATAGAGTAGTAGAGCACAATCAAGCCTATGTTCGGCACTATTGAATAACTCTTTAAATACATGGGTGGTATATTTTTACATCTGAGTAACGATAATGTGGTTCCTACTGCCTCTCCTAATTTCCTAGCGTAATCCTCGATTGTACACGTATATGCAGAAAAAATTTTCCCACAAACTGCAAAAATCTATATAATCCCCCATCTATCTTACATACTTGCGACTTGCATATTCTCTGCTTAAACTATTTTAAATATTACTAAACAGTTTGCTCTTCTTGAGATTTAAATATTTAAACTTATACTTATCGATAAATTACTAAATAGGAGTAGCCAACGTATGTTATGTTATGCTCTCAATGGCACCAGCTGATAACATATTAGACTCGCAATGGCAATGTTATACTCGCAATGGCAATGTTATACTCGCAATGGCACGTACAAAGCATGTCGCATCAGTGCTGCCATAATTTTCTAAGCAAATACTACTTTTAAAAAAAAAAAACTTTACTGGTTACATTCAAGAAAATAACTATTTTATATTTAGTCTAAACTCTTATTTTATAATTTATAATAATGATACGAGATTCTTCAAGTTATCGTTCACCTGAACTCACTGCTCTTCATCAATATAATAATAAATGCGGGTTCATACTGCTCGCAACCATTTTTGCGGCAGTGTTTACTCACAGGATATGGCGCTACGATGTATACCGTATATTAAATGAAAAATAAATTGACATGTATGTATATGTCAATTCCAAAAGCAATTTAATTACTTACGAAAAAAGGGCCTGTATATTAGTTGCTATGTCAAAATAACCCTGTTTACGAAGTATAGTTTATTTAAATTTTATTTATAGTTTTTTTTTCGGTTTACAATTGAGCAATATACATACATAGTAGTATTATCGGTATGTACTAATAAAGTAATTGATAGCACTCGTACGCGTAGTATGTAAAATGTACTTTCATTCATAGTCAATGACTATTAACGTATGTACATATATGTTGCATACATTGGTATTTTACTAACCAGCATTAGCAATAGACTATGTTCACAGCCAATTTGTCAAAGTACAGTAAATATCCTTTTAATTTTTGCACATGCCATTTGCCTTGACCTTACGACTATTATTGTACTAAGTAATATTAATGTTTTTAAAGTATATTTCGTTTTTATTTTTTGCATATATGTGTACACATGCATCGACATATGTATGTATGAACATATATGTATGTATATTAACAGCTCTGCATAACTACTATATGCAATTATTTCAGCTTTTCAATTATTAAAAAAATTGGGAAATTTTGAAAATTTGGATAGATTAAGCAGTATTGATTAAATATCGTTGTTATAGTTATAAAGCTTTAAATAAATGTGTAATTTGGCTGTTGTATTTCAAATACTTTCTAACATTTTTCGGATATATAGCTGTAAAATGATTTTTACTCCAACTTCTACTTTTACTATAACTGAGGCTTGCTAAAAAATTAAATAGAACATTTTTAGAAATCAACGAATAATTGTAAAATTGGTCATTCGATGAGTACGTATGAGCCAATTGTAAATGTTTATGTTTTATGCATAATCTTACTTTAAGTATCATGTACACACATACATTTATATATTCACGTGTACTTAAATGTGTTTTGTCACAATTGTTACTAATTCTAATATTGTCGCAATTAATAATTTGTCTGTTCATATGCATCTATAATATCCATGAGTGCATGTACAGTTTGTATAAAATAATATATTTGTGTGTTTTTGCAGGGATGAACAAGTATGCGATTAGTCTTTAAAATTACATAAATTATACTAATTTATAATATTATATATTTTTATATGTATGATTTTCACACATGTTCTTATATATATATATATTTATATATATATATATATATATATATATATATATATATATATATATAGTTATATATAGTTATATATATATATATTATATATATATATGTCCTTACCTATATATATTTTTCATTAACTTATACATATTATACACATCTGTGTGTAGTCTTTCAAATCTTTCTTTCCGATCCCGGCATTACTAATAATTATGAACCTAATAAAAAACCTTCGGTTGAGCATAACTTGTAAAAGACTCTCCCGAATGGCTAGCGGTCAAATATTGCGGGAATATGGAAATACGTGCTTTTGCAATATTTCCATATCCGAGAAATTTGTCGCTCAAAGTTGATTTAAAAATTTAAAAAGAAAATATAGTTCATTCGTTATTATTTATAATTTGAAGTCCTTGCGAATTGATACAAAATTTAACGGACCCAAGTTTAAACCAAGCCCTTAACCGAACCACCAGTGTGTGGGCTTGAATATATATATATATGTATATATATATAATATACATATCTATATATATCTTTTTTTTATATTATTATTAAAATATATTATTATATAAATTCAGTCATTTCTGTTTAAAAAACATTCTGAACTTAATACATGCATACTTCACAGTGCTCCCAAAACCACATATGAATGTTTATGTACAAATTAACATAAAATTGTTCCTAACGTCTAAATAGTTAACGACTTAGTCGGAGTATTGCACATTATATAAAATGCATGCATATATATATGTATGTACGATTCCGCGATCACATAATATATTTTCATGTCAATATGTATGTATACATGAATTAATCATTAGACCATTGATTAACCCAAGTATCCGACATAAATGACTATATCTTATGTGTATGCGCAGTATTCACATTTATACATACATACATGTGAACATGCATAAGTAATTAATTGAATATGTATAAATATGTAAAACATAGATATATAATCTATACTCTACATAATTATCGAACGTAAGCTAACTTTACTTTATGTTAGATTATGTACAGTTCGCTAAGTTTATTTTAACGATATTTAGTAAGCGTATGCTATGTATCTAGAAGTATTTATATATACGCTATTAATTATATATTTATGTATAATAATATATACTTATATAAATATTTATTGATATATATGTATCAGTTATGGCTTGCCCAAAGCCTTTCGACGCTTGAAGTTACTCTGTCGGTAAATCACGATACATAATCACGATTTGGATTTGTTGAATATTCATCGGTAAAACGTCCCGTTGCTGTAATCATAGAAGTAGTGAAATTAAAGTCCTTTAGCGTTGCCAAGTTTGTTCAGATTTAGATTAAATATTAATTTTAAAAGTTAAGCTAACTAAACTAATCTTGGTAATGATCAGAAATACATTATAGAACACTATAAATTTTAAAACCAATAATTCAGATTGTTCTAGCCTGAACCGCCCGGTATAGTCTAATACCCTGAACCCAGTATTTCACACATGCACATAATACAACAATTTAAAAAAAAAAAATATTTTTTTCTTTACCCTAAAATTTAAAAAAAAATTTCAAAAAAAATACAAATTAAAAATAGATAAAAATGTAAGAGTATAAATTATACTTACAATCTTCCATTAATATAACCTGTGTATTTTCTATATTTGTACTAGCTACAGAGTGCGGAATTAAGTTGAACTCGTCTTCTGTAAGTCCAGTGTTCCAACGAGACCTGGCGCTTGAACGATGTGCAGAAGTCACAGCCATAGTTGGTGTTGAATATAGGCTTAGGTTTGTAGGACTTATAACACCTGACATTGTGGAAATCGATCCGGCATAACCTAATAACTGCAAATACAAATTTTAATTTTATCAAAATTTAATTTTATATATGTCAATTGTGCATATGGCATAAACTGTATCCATCGTATAAATGTAAATATTTACTACAATTGCTTCTTTCTTTGAATAAGAGTTTTTCCCATTTTATACTCGGTTACGAAGTGAAAAGAGTATATTGGTTTTGTACAAGTTGATGCAACAGTTTTTCCACTTGATAGAAGCTTTAAGTAGCACATTTGTGTTTATTTGATTTATTAGAGAGATCTTTACTTACCGATGTGGACTGGGTATGGAAGTGATTAAAGTACTCTCGACCATTGGCTGAGGGATACATTGGTGTTGTGATTCGAGTTAAAGAATTTGCGGCTAATGGCGGCATTTTACATCGACCAGCTTCGGTAGAAACATGGGGGCTTGTAGAGGGATGTGGTTGGGGCGAGGTTCTTGAATCAAGTGTCGCGCAGTCAGCATTTGTATTAGGATCTGCATCTGAGTTGATCGGGCTGTGATTGCTTTCCATAGTGTTTACATTTCGGTTTTCGTTATTGACCAAGCTTGCCTTCGGTATGCAAAGGCTATTCGTAGCCAGGCTCGAAGAATGATTGGCCGAGGACGAGGAGGGTGATTGGACCATAGCCAGGTCTCCACTGGTCCGTATAATGGCAACAGGTCGTGCCATCGGCGGTAGCATGGGGGGCAACATTGTGCTGTGATAGTGGGTCGAGGGTGCAGCGGTTAGTTTTGAACTTCTAAGCTGTTGGTGTATCTGATAATGAGATGAGTGGGCGTGGTTTTGGCTGTGCGCTGTGCCCAGTTGGTGAGCGTGGGCGTGCTGAAACACGGCATTTTCAATGGTTCCGGAGCCACCGGGTGCTACACTTGTCGAGTGATCAGAATCTTGACAAACGTATGTCACAAAATCCGAAATATCGTGGCTCTCCGTCGAAAACTTTTCGGTGTGTTGTTGCTGCTGCTGGGACTGCGACTGGCTGTGCTCCTGCTCCTGCTCCAATGTCGTTGTGTGTGGTGGAAGGCGTGGGCTACTGTGCTGCGGATAATACAGTGTATTGACCGGGCTCACAGAGGTGGCAAGAAACGTAGAACAGTTATGGTGCAAAATTGCTACAAAGGAAATAAACATAAATATGACAGACATATTAAAATTGTATGCACTGTATTTGGGTTTACATAACACAAAAAAAGTTGGACTTGTTTTACCCATTTTCTATTTGTGTGGAGGTTATAAATGTCATGTGTGTGATATATAATAGTATTATTACCTTCTGCAGAACGAAGAGGCGGTATGGTAGCTGAAATTGGTCTGCTATTCAAAGGGGTGTATCGATGCAGGGAAATTGAGGATTCAGTCGTGGCCGTTGGTTCGCTGTTAGAATTATTGCTATCTGCCGATCGAAGTATTACAGAGAAGCTGCCTGTGGCACAGTTCTCAGTGCTGGTACTTGTATGGGAAATAACCGGTGGCGACGATCTGTGGTCGATCTTGCATGCATCGGTGGAACAATTTGTGGCGTCGGTGCGTAATAGCGGAGACTGTGATAAATGCACACTTCTCTGATTCTGATCGACAAAGTCAACTGAAACAAATGTAGCTTTCTAATATCTCCTCTAAATAGCCCAAAATTCCAGTTACTTACTGCTGTAACCACCTGGAATGGGGTTGGCGACAATAGCACCCGTCTGTGCTTGACTCTGCGAGTTGGATATTGGCGAATCTGGGGTCAATTGATATGTGTTGCAGTCATACGTAGCTCCCATATTTTCTCTCTTAATCATGTTTGTATTCAGCCTATTATCGCTTACATCGTCTAGTATTGAATCTTAAATAAATTTAACAAAAAATGTATGTACATGTACATATATTAAATTTTTGTAAATGAATACTAGTATACCTTTGGATAGTGTCCATAGCTCTTGCGATGAGAAGACTCCAGTTGCTAGGATAATATCATTGCAAACAACTCCATTGTATGGATTGTGTCTGAGACCCTTGGTTTTCGAATCAATATCACCATCTTCCTTGTTCTCAACCGATAAGATATTGTTTCGATTGTGACCGCGAACGGCAACTTGGGCCGATCTTGTGGTCACAGCCGATGTGGCTATAAGAGTCGAGTTTGTGACAGTATTTATCGACGATGCGTGTGTATTGATAAAATTAGCCAAATACAAATCCAGTTCTCTTACAGAGACGTTAATGTGATATGGGTTTACACATAGACCTGGATGGAGGCATTCAGGATTCTTTTCCAAGCGTTCTCCGTCCGTGCTTTCCAATGGTATGGCTTTAAAAAGAATTACCATAACAAGGTCAAGACGCCAGACTTTGTCCGCTTGCCTTAAGCAATCTATTCGCCGCATTTTGCCCTTTTGATCGGGATTGGACAGCACACAAATGGATTTGCGTTTACCGATTATTGATTGCACAAAATCCTCCCGACTCTCCTGTGTTATATCCTTTCTCAATTTACCCAAAAGACGAGACGCCCATTTTTGTTTCACTTCTGTTTTTTCATTCTATAATATTGTTGATATGAATAAATTGTAAAATATTTAAATGAAAAGAAAATTTTCAACCATACCTGTAGCTCGTCCTTGCAATGTCTTTCTTCCTCCAAGGACATACGCTTCTCGTGTTTCTTGTAATATTTTCGTTTAGCAGCTTGCAAGTTAAACCAAGAGTACGAGAATGATTTGACGTATGGTAATAATGCCTCAATGAAGGGGTGAAATTCATCCTACATAAAAAGAAAAGCATATATTACAAGTTACCTACTAAATTGATTTTCATTGCACAGCATTCGAAATTTTTCACAATACTCATGTTGAGAATGAAACCTTATTAAAAGACTATCTAGGCGTTCGAAAAGTGGGTTTAGTTTTAGAAAATATCAACGTATATCAAGAGAAATGCGATAATCCAAAAACCGACCTCTTTCAAAAATTATTTGTTTAATACGGTTTCATTTTCAAACGAGTGAAAACTTTGGTCTGCTGTTTACTTTAAAATATATCTAGTTGGTCACATTATTAAACATATAATACACTGAAACGCACTTGAAATATTGAAATTTAATAATTACAAATAATATATATCAAGCATTCATATGGAAAGTATGATAAATACAAATTTAAAGTACATACAAATTGCATGGATAACAAAAGTACAATCTGAGAAATGACTTGTGAATTGGAACACGTCCTTTGCCAAGCAAATACATATATTCAATTATAACACACCTTTACATTTTGTACTCATTTTTATCTGGGAACAGAGTATTGTGCATCCGGAAGATTCCGACTGCAGTATCTATACTTGATTTAACACTTTTCTTGACCTGTATCAACAGCAGAATTGATATAGCCATAATGGGATATCGAAAAACAATTATATACTTGTTCTGTGTATTAATTAGCAGAATATAAAGTCGAAAAGTTTAGGTCTCTAGCTAGGTCTAGCTCTACAGACGGACATAGCTGATTTGATATTAATCTTCTGCTTCCTGATCAACTTGTTTTTCGTATTTATTCATTGGAAATACGAGAAAATTACACACCCACTGTGTTCCCATCTGTATTGGCGACTGTGATAAAGCTTACATATACATACAACTAAATATATATAGGAGATATATAGGAACGCTTTCCATTTTGTAATACATATCATAGACGCTTTCCTGACTTGCCTGAGTATGGATACTCAAGATAAACAATTTATAGCTCAGCTGTATCCTTAAGTGGAATATGTATGATCTAATAATTTAAATGTATTTATACAATAATATATTATTAATAAAAGATACAATTAAAATGTGCGAAAACATCTAAGGAAAACGACCTATAAAGTCGGACTTCCGACAACAATATATTAACTTGATTCTATAGGGAGAGGGGAAAGTGTTTCTATGAATTAATAAAATAGATAGTGTTGTTAGGTATATAAATTAAATAAAACACACATACATACATACATTTAATATTTAAAACACTCTTGCATAATGAAAAAGTAAATGTATGTGATAAGGCAACAAGATGCATTAAACATACTCAAATGTGAGCTTTATTTTGTGTAAAACTTAAAAATGCAAATCTTTACATATATCAACATAGAGACACCAAGAATTTGATTGAAAACTCAAAGTATCATTAAAAATTTTAATTACATTTGAATGATTATTGATTAATGTTGAAACATGGTAATCGGAATTTTTTATCCTAATAATCCAGAGCAATTTTTATACCTAACAATAGAATTAGTTAACTTCAATTAGTGGCATGTAATCATACTTATATGATTGTTATGTGGATATTATGCTTTCATTAGTATAAAATGGCGGAGTTATATATTTAAACAAATCAATTTGTAACAACAAAAACTCATAAAATCATTTAAAATTATTTTTATCATTTTTTTTCATATCAGTGATTTTTTAACTTTCAAAATTTCATAATTTTTTGTATCATTTATACAGATTTATAGGTGTAACGACAATATGCAGCACTGGCTTAAACTTTTATATTACATTTCATTTATTTAAACCTTTTTATGTTTGTATAGTATTTGCAAAAATGATCTTGGATTTTCATTAAATATATTATTTGCTTATAAAAGTTCTAGCATTGTACCTATGGGAAGCGCCTTTGTACGCTAAATATCTTACCTGTCCTGTCGATGATGTTTGTAAATAGGAAGATACGTCCGTCTCGATCATACAGCTTCTCAGTGTATCTGGTATAAACATACCTTGCGCACTCTATTTATCATTGAATTCCTTATAAGCCGGCTTGCATCGACCAGTAGCTACAATTAATATCAATAATATTCAGTTAATATTTAAATAATTTGACAGATGTATTTATCGATCTAAGGGAGCCTAAGGGTAAGGTAAACGCAAAAGAAACTAGGGAACCCTTTTGTGTCTGTATATTTTTTGTTTTCATAAAATTCAACATTCAATTTCATCTTACATTTTTATTTGTTTTTTACGTTAAGCTCAAAAAATAACAAAAATATTTAAAATTTTTTTAATATACCATGTTTTAAGATAAGAAGTTTTATGTGCTTAAGATTATCTTAATCGGTCAATCGGTCAGTTAGTTAGTTAGTCAGGATTAACAGTATAAATAAAATACACTTACCGGAATATTTTAAACATTTCTTGCATGCTTTTTGTTTAATTATATTACATTACAAGAACGGTCTTTTCTATTTTGCGGTATCCTTAGAAAGCATATTCCATTATCTTCTATTATTTTTTCAAATTAAGATTCATATTGATGTCGTAGATGCTAAAATAACAAGAAAATTACATTTGAACTTAAGTGCATTCCTGAACTTAAGTACATGTGGGTATTTTTTTTAAACTTTTTTTTTAGTTATATAAAATAAAATTTATTTTTACAAAAACGCATAAGCCAAGAATACAGCGGTCATAGCATTGTTTCCATTTATATATGGTCCAGATTTGTCATTATTGCAAGATTAATTCTGAATCATTAGGCGTTACACAATTATTACACAATGAGCAGACGTACATTTATTTTAAAATATGCATATATTCGTATACATATACACATATGTAAACATATACATATACATATATATGTACATATACATATACATATATGTATATACATATACATATACATATACATATACATATACATATACATATACATATATATATATACATATACATATACATATACAAATACATATACATATACATATACATATACTTGTACATATACATAAGCATATACATATACATATACATATACAGATAAATGTACATATACATATACATATACATATACATATACATATACATATACAAATACATATACATATACATATACTTAATGCACCTATCTATTCGCTTTTTAGATATGCACTTTCAATGTTTTGATTGATAGAAGAAAATAATTTTAGAACATGTTGCCGCGTAGCCAAAGAATGCACTAAGGGCATAAAAGACATACCTACGTTAGGATAAACAAATATATATGTACACACATTATTTTTAAGCACTCAACACAACCAAAAAGCGACAGAGTAGGTGCGTTGTGCGAAACGGTTACCTTTCGACTAAATTTAAAATGAGTCAATTCTAGTTGAGGACTGCACAAATAGCTCTTTTCTCTCTTAGCTAGCATATCAATCTCTTTAATTTACAAGACCCTCTATATATACATATATATATATATATATATATATATATATATATATATATATATGTCCCGAGGAGTCGGTTGCTTAGCCAAATGTAGAATGCTTAGAAGTCACGTTAAATTGTTCTAAAAATGGAAAATTCTCCACTGGTGGAGTATCGCCAGACATTCGCTTTGCTAGCCAGATACATGCGCAGACATTAAGATTCATATTGCGCATGTGGCGTATTGGCCACAGAGACAAATAGCGAGAGCTCTTTCTTACTCTCTCTTCTGCCACACAGAAAGAATTGATATTGTAATAAGGCCCTGCGATTTACTCGAAATTCACCTGCATTCTATATCTCCATATAGGAGACGACGACCTGTTGATAGACGAACCTCTTATGTCTCAGTGGGAGTTTACTATTTACAGTGAGCTACCCAGTAGAGTTTTTGCAGCTTTGTGATCTTAAAAAGTCAATATTTGATCGTCAAAGTCAATGTCTTATCGAGTGTTAACCCGAAGGAGCTCTAGAGGGCGTTCTAGTGGCCGAGATATCAAGGACTTAATCTGTATATCCCAGCCGTCTACATAACAAATTTGGTGACTCTGGCTTTAAAACTGTACGTGATAAAGATTTTCGCAATTTTTGGTGGCGGGAGGGGGCGTGGCCGGAATTGGTTCCCATCTATAAAGGAGCTAGTGACGCTAGATTTAAAACTGTGCAAGATATAGATATTGAAATGGGGAGCGGGTGGGGGAGGCAGATTTCGTGGCCGTAATATATACCCCAAATTTGATGACTGTAGCTTAAAAACTGTTTATGATACGGACTTAAAAACTGTTTATGATACGACGGACAGCATGACGGACATTGCACAAACCCTAGTTTCACTTTGTGAACGAGTATAAAAAGAGAGTGTTTTTTGGTCGACTTGCTGATTAGATTCCGATATTATAAGTCGGCATGCGCAGTAATGCTCAAAAGGAGCTTTCAAGCTATGTGCTAACAATTTCGACTCTTATAAAACAAGCCAGTAAATGCCCAATATGTATGTAAGTCCTGTATTAACAATATTACGGTTAGGTTGTGCATTGTCCCATATTCTGAATTCATTTTCACTAAGTGTTTCAGTAATTAGGCTATGGGACACTCAGGATTTAAATGATCTTGTACAGGATCGCGTAGTAAACTCAAATATCTACTCTTACTGATACCTTTTGTGGCATATTTTGTGGCATACACCATATGGAATTTTTTGTTGTTGTAGAACTACGTGTCACTGTTTTCCGATAACACCTCTGGCTCTCATAGATTATGAGCTTTCAGTTTTTGGTGTGCTCCTTACAGTTCAGTTACTGTCATCGTCATCCCCTGCTGCTTAGTCACATTTACTTATACATACATAAGTCGCAGAAGTGAAGTGTTTTATAAACTATAAAAATAAAATGAATAATGAAAAAACAGATAAAATATATATAATAAACCAATTAATATAAAACTGTTGTTTCCATATTTGTGCCTAAAATATAAACCACATGAGCTCATGCGAATAAATAAAATTGGATATCCTCGTTCTATTAAAGGATTACATATTTATATGAAAAAATTTAAAAGGTAAAAAAAAAATGTATGCAAAAGCAAGTGAAGTTTGAACATAAAGTTTATTGTAGAATCAATTCTTCTGAAAGTATATGCATATGTATATGTATATGTATATGTATATGTATATGTATATGTATATGTATATGTATATGTATATGTATATGTATATGTATA
>SCDY01002284.1:0-15246 GCA_004143825.1 Drosophila micromelanica | reverse complement strand
GTAAACGAGCTGAAATGTTTATAGAACCAGATCGCAGGGTTCAGGGTATCTCCTAGTCGGGCGGCCCCGACTAGAGCCTTCTCACTTGTTTTATATTAACACTTTCCAAATTTTTCTCTCATACGAAGAGACGACAAACCCAATACACCCTATTCACCTTACAAACTAGTATTAAAATAAATAAAATAAAAAACCGGCTTAACCTATTCCTTGCTCCTTAATTGACTGAAACCTGCTGAAATTGATAATCTCAATATGATCGTAATCAAAGCAAACAAAAGAAAACCAAATAGCGCAACTGCATTAAAATGCCAAATGACACTCGAAGAAGATTCTTAGGAGCAGACATCACAAAGCTAGCCCGTTTTTATTAAGCCAACTTAAAAAGCTGTCGAGTCATCTTGGCGTGCAAAATGCTGAAGACAGCCGGGGAGGAGTGCGAGGGAGGGGGGAGGTTAGCTAGCCAGCCACAACAGATGATTGGATGACTCGACGACTGTCAAATGATGCCGCTGGACAGCCGGACTGGACAGATGGATCACGTTCGTTCCGCTTTTAGCACGGCTGTTGCTGTTGCTGTTGCTGCTGTTGGTATCGGAGATCTATGGAGTCTGATCGGGTAGCAGTCGCGACGCTGGGGAGCGTTTTTGTAATGAGTGTGAATCTTTAGTGCCTGGTGAACAGTTAATGCAATTGTTGTTGTTGTTGTGATGCTTTAATGCTTTAATGCTTTAATTAATAAATTAGCAAATGCTGCTTCCGACAATGCCATTATCGCCACAGCCAAACCCATTAAAGATTTTGCAATTTATGCATTAAAAATATACACAAATCGAGACCTGAAAAACGAATAGTGCATTTTCTAACTTAAGCCTGCGTTGTCCGGACAAGCCTTAAAACTGAGAGAAAAATGTTTAAGACTGAAACTAATTAATTTAAGAAACTTGATATTTCCATTAAAAACCATTTTAAGTCATTTTAAGAATTTTTTTATTTTTAATAGTATTTGGTGCATAATTAAAAAAATGTTTGTTTCTTATGCAAAATTAGATTTTAAAATCAAAAATAATTTATATTTATTTAGCAAAAATTTTAAAATAAGTACTAGAAATTTTAAGAACTAAGCCATATGAATTTGATCAATATTGAACAACAAAATGATTCATAATAAAGTTTTAATCCACAACAAACTGTTATTTTTTAACATTTCCAAATTTTTAAAAATATTTTCCTTTTCAAATATCTTTAAAATATAAAGAAATTTAACTAAATCTGAACTGAATTTGCGCTTGTTCTCTAAAAGCAAAAGAAACCTGTGGCGATCGCCAGCTTTCAGTATAGAAAACCGGAACGAACACGTCGGCTTTTGATTGTGAGCACCCTGTATGGGCTAAAGACAAATACAGAATACTTTGGTTTTGGATTCTCATTTGCGTTCATTTTATTTGCCTCTTTAATGTATTTGGCGTCGTCTGATTCCTGTGCCAAGCGAAGCATTGGATTAATGCAAAAACGTCTGCGCTGTCTGAGGCTAAAACCCGTTTTTTATTTTTTTCGGATTTGTGCACTTATAAATAACCCCAACGCAGTAGGCTTTTAATGATTGTAAGCCTTTTCATATATATATGTATAAGTATATTTGGCTTGGGTTTGGCTTTCTGTAGAACGATGTGAAAACTAACTAAAGTCTTTCCACCAGGAAATGAGCGCTCCAATTTGAATCTTCTGGATAACTGATAATTTGCATATTCACATATCATTTATGCTAATTGAATTTCGAATACGGCATTTTCGTGACGTTACAATATTTTGCATTTATTTATCAGAAAAAGCGTACGCTTACGCCGGATTTCAGGCGGGCATGCACCATGAAGTTGACAAACAAAATTACCTGTTTACTGATAATTCGAAAGGCGTTGGGAAAGTTCTGAATAAATACATAAAATTCTGATAATTGCAAACATACATATAACAAAAAAAAAAAACTCTCAAATTAATAAAAATAATGTTTTATATATGCAGCAGATTGTGAAAATTAATTGCATTTGGTCACGATTTCAAGTTGCCAACTTTGAATTGATATTAATTGGCGTTGAATTTAATTAGACAAATATATTTAATAAATATATTTTTACACATTTTTTGCACATTTTTTAAAAATGTGATATTGGCACTCTGCATTACAAAGCAAGCAAAAAATTCGCATTTGTTAACTTTAGTTTTAATTTACTGTAAATTTCAGTTAAAGTTGTGGAATTACGTTTGGAATTTCAGAGCTTAGTGGGTTTTTTTAATAGAACAGACGCCAGAAAAAAACGTAAATGTCTTTTAATTAGAACTTGTAGCTAATAAAAATGTATAAGCAAAAAATAAAACATATTTCAATACATTATCTGTTAAAAGCAACAACCGTAAACTAAAAATGTTGTATTCTATTAATTATTTTGCACTTAAAATATCTGGCCTGATTGACATTTAATGATCGCCGAACAATAATTTCACCATTATTGTGCTAATCACGTTCCGATCTGTCAGTTTTCACTCATTCTGCTGAGTAAAAGCCCCATTGGGGTATTACGAAAACCAAGACTTGAAGGTCAGAGTCCCACAAAAAATATGAAAAATAACAGTTGTGTATAATTGATTAATAATCCGGCGAAGAAAAAAGCCAGCGTTATTTTGTTCTCATCTGTGGCAACACATTTATCTCAATTAGCTCGCAAGCTGTGATATTTAGTGTTATATATACTATATTTATATAATTAGGCACTTTTAACATTTTTTTGCTACGCTAATTGTTAAATTTTTGCTTTTAACTGAATGCAAACAAGTGTAAGCTTAATAGGTTTTTATTTGTGGTTACGGATTAAACGGATTAATCAGCGGGAGTTTACGCTCCGACATATGTTTATTTTTTTTTGTAAGTTGAACTGCGTGTCAATTAATTAAACAGTAAACGAACTTTTAATGAAGCAAAATAATTACAGAGTCTTTGTTTTTTTGCTTAAAAGATGGATTGCAATTTAAGGTCCAATAATTTGAGCTTTTAAGTATATACAATTTTTATGATTGCATATTTTTATAGATAATAGAGTTGATTACACTACACGAAAGGGAGCATTACAAATTTAATAATACAATATTAAGTTAGTATAATATTAAATGTTTATCAATTCTAAACCTGTAGGAATTGAGCAATTTACGGAAATCCATATTTTAAATATTTAAAAATTTTTAAAAAGCCTTGAAGTTTTTATTTACAAAACAATAATTAAAAATTTATATTTCTTGAAAACAGCAAAAAAAATTAATAGCTTTGTACTGTTAAGTAAAGAACTTTTTTCAAATTTGTGGCAACTGCTTGCTTATCTTTATAACATTTGTGAATTAAAAATGATTTTTTCTGTATTGCATACCCTCAATGTTCATCGATTTAAAGAGTTTTTATGAGGCGCGCAAATTCACATATCTTTAAAGTCCGCACCTTGCGGCGATGGCGAATAAATAAGACTCAAGGGCGCAACAGGGTGCCCGATAAGAGTCTCCCCTTACGCCCACACAAGCGACACCCACACACACACACGCACACACACACACACCCATACACTTGCATGCATGTGCATGTATGGGGGTATAAATATATTTGATATAGTAAAGGCAATACATAAAAGAAGAAAGCTTGCACGCACTTCTTCAGCTCATTAAATATGTGTGTGTGTGTGTCTGCATATATATCTTTGTGTGTATATATAGTTGCCTGCATATATCTTTGTTGCACTTTGCAGCTGGAATGCGCAAATGACAACAAAACAACAACAAATGCATTCAAGCTTCCTTTGTGGCAAAAGCCAAAAAGTGCGGCGTGCACACAAAGGCCCAGGCAAGTTCAAACGGCAAAAACCGCAATTATAAATTTGTAAAAAAAAAACTGCAACTTTCGCTTTCCACAAACTGTTTATTTGTTTGTTCAATGCATCCTTAGTGCATTTCTAAAAATTTACTTTGGACAGTTTCCCTTTTTGGTTTTGGTCGAATTGATTTACCATTTGCACTTCACTCACAATTGCCATTAATTGTATTTGTGCGCTTTGTTTTGTTTTTGTTTTTTGTGTTTTTTTTTTTTTTTGTACTGAACTCGCGCTTATTGTTATCAAAATAAAGGGGACGGCGCGAACTTTGGAAGATACAAGAGCGGAGCGAACGAACGTCCAAACTTGGCGGCGATACGGAAGCAACTGAACGAAGCGCAGCGAAGTCGTGAATGTTCACGCTCGTAAATGCCATTTAACTGTGTGTGCTTGTATGTGTGTGTGTGTGTGTGTGTCTGCGATGGGGGCTTACCATGTCGTTTGTTTACTTTGCTCAAAATCCGCCAATTTATTTAAATTTGCCGGGTTTCGGTTGCCATGCATCAAATTAAGTCTTATCAACGGATTACCGCCTCTGCTTTTACACAATTTTTGGTACTTATTTTTTGGATCGCGCAGCTGAAATCGTTTTCCCTTGTACAAACAAGTTTGTGCAACAGGTAATTTTTGAAATGCGCGCTCAGCTTTCGATAACATTTGATAATGCATGACCGAAGCCGCTTGAACGTGTACAAGCTTTGGTGTTATCGACTATCGATTTACGTTCGGCTATTGTGACTTACCGATTAAGCCGTTAATTCGAAAGCGCAATTCAAATAGTTGTTATAAAAACGCAAACAGAATATTCAGAATCATATTTTTAGGCGCAGCACTACCCAACACAGTTTCCAGTTGATTTTTTATGGCTTTCAGAGCTAGTCGTCACATTACTTTATTTGTTTAATTCGCTTAAGCGAATCCATTTCTCGTCCAACCACCAAGTGGAGACATCCAATAGCTAATAATATGCCTAAAGGTTACATAATACGTATCTATGTACAAAATAATATCTAAAATACAAATCTTTTTAGTTTCAGACGTCTGCACGGTCACGTTTCTTGACTAGGGGCGAACAGGAGGAGTTTTGATTTTTGTGGAAGGAACTGCAACTAAATTTCATAGCCTATATAGCTACTATGATATCTGACAGCATTGCCCCTTTCCAGCCACGCCCTGGCCCTCCCAATGCGTCTGCAAATATATAGATGAGATATGAATGAGTCATGCGAGAGCTCTACAATTAGTTTGGGGAATATAAAGTACGTGTATATAGGTGTGTGGATTTGTATTTAAAAAACACGTAAATGCGTTGGGTAAATAATAATTCAAAGCAAATGAACGCAGAAACAAAATAAACCATTGATTTTATTTGATATATTAAACGTATTTGAAGCAAAGCAAACTGTAACCACATAAAAAACCGAATTTAACTCAACTCAGCTGCAAAACTACAGATGATGTGTCTGTGATTCGTGCTGTATAAAATAGAGTAAGAGAAAAACAAAAAAAGAAAACAGATCAAAATTATTGCAATTGAAAAGTTTAAAAAACAGTAAATGATTAGTTTGACAAACTTAACAATATGTTTTTAGTGATTATCAGACAAAACACATTGATGTAGCTCTGAAAAATAAATGTAGAATCGTCGGAAAATCTCAAACATTAAAGTCTGATAATCGAGAGTTAATGCTAATTTTTTTAAATCATCATTCAATTGTACCGAATTAATTAGATTTCAAATATATTGCTTTTCGGTGTTTTTTAACGGATTAAATTGCTTTATTAGTTATTAGTTATTAATTTTCATTCAAATATGCATGGTTTTTTGTTGTAATTTAACTGAAAATACGGAACATAATTTGCGTGTATCGAAAGTAGCTTTGCTTTTAAAAATAAAGGAGAGTATTGAGTTACTCAGATGCTGAAGTTCCTCGCTTAACACAACCTTGTTAGGTATTATGTGGTAACACGTAGGATGTTTTCAATTAATTGCTTGTCTACAGTTTCCCAATGCTTCTACCAGTTTATTATTGGGCTAAAATCGACTTAAGCACACGACTCCTTTAAAGTCGCAGCTAAGTTCGGTTTCTGTGTGTGGGGTGTGTGGGTGGTCTTCATATGAGGCTTGCTTACTGTGTGTTTCAACTTTTGTTTTGTGTAATAATTGTGTTTAGTTTCTTTTCGCATATTTTAATTATTGAATTCTTTCTTTGTTTTCTTGCTGCGCACCAAATGGAATGCACAAAAGACGAGGCGCGCGCTAAAAGTGCTAAAGTGCATAATGGAAATTAGTTTACCCATTTACTGATTATGTCCTGTAAGAGATAAGAGCAGAGAGAGTGTAAGGAAATTCTTTAACCACAATGTTGCCAAATTATCGAAATGGATCAAAACGCCGATCCACTCACCTTAACATCATTCATTTCCTCGTCGGACGACGAGTGCGACAGTCCATTGTATGTCTTGAAGGTGACATTCTTCATGAACGATTTAAGCAGACTGGCGCTGAGCTGTCCAAATTTGTAAGGCACCACAGGATCGTAGTCGCCGTGCGCTTGGAATATAGGCACCTCATCGCTGCTGACCTTAGCACCGGGGAACTGCTTGTGGAGCGGCAACCAGCACGAGAGCGCCACCACGCCAGCCAGCGTCTGATCGAAGGTCAAGGCCGAATAGAGGGCTAATGCACCGCCCTGCGAGAAGCCGCCCAGCACAATGCGATTGGACGGTATGCCGGCGCACACCTCCTTCTGTATCAGGCTGTGTATATCGTCGCGAGCCGAACGTATACCGGGCTCGTCCTCAACCCCGCCTATATCTAGTGTCTTCAGATCGAACCACGAGGGCATCCGAAATCCGGCATTTAGCGAAACTGGCTGTGTTGGCGCCGTCGGGCAAATGACCTTCATGAACGGTGGACGTATGGCGGCCAAGGCACTGCTCCAGCCGTGTCTGCAAGAAAAAGAAATTATCAGCATAGAGGGAAATTCAAATTTCCAGCTGCAAAGCCGTACGTACCCAGTGTCGCCCAGTCCGTGCATGAAAATGAGCTAGGTGCGGAACAATTTTAAATTAACTAAAACAGTTTCATAAGTGTGTCTGTCGTCTGACGCACTCACCGTCGCCGTCTGCTTGGTCGTGGCCTCGACAATGACCGGTGCTGCCATGTCGAACGTTGAGCCTCTTTTGCTGTGAGCACGGAAACCGAAACAAAAGCAAATTTCGACGTTTGCGCCAGGTACACAGTTTTCTGAAAAGCGAAGAAAGCGACACCAACAATTTTGATTTGTATGCAACACGATATGCGTATTAGTTAGTTATGTCATTTAAAAAAAATAATATATATAACCAAAGCAAAATTAGTAATATTGATTTTGCGATTGCTACGGGAAATTCAACAGCGCCGGTTGAATGTCTCGGCTGCGGCAGCGGTGCAAATAGTGTGAATATCTAAGTTGCTCAAGTGGTTACGTTAAGTCTTTATAAATTTACCGAAAAGAAACAATTGTTTAATTTAATTTATGTTATTTACTAGAGCGAACCAAACAGTTTTCAGCTGAGCTATTGGAATTATACACGGGCTTATACGTGTGCAAAACGATATGTGTGTGTGTGTGTGTGTGAGTGCCACTGTATGTGCATGTGGCCTGACCACTGATAAATGTGCACACCGATAGTATTTGGCAGCCCTGCGTGTGCGAATATCGATACATACACTGACCTATCACACATTTTCGATAATTTATACCAAAGTAATTAGAGGGTAAATATAAAAACAAAAAACAGACAATAAAAACATTATTGCATTTATTAAAAATATCTTTGAAAGCAAAAATCTAAGTCGAAATTAATGGCGGAAATGGGTTCTGTTTGGACACAACCAGTTTGTTGTGGGCATGTGAAATGTAGCCCTTGATTTTGCCTTCGTAAATAAGATTTGCAATGATGCAGTGCGTCTCATCCAGGGACACGTCTGTTACGCCCACAAACTGCAGCGCCGACAGGAAATCACCCATGTCCAATTGATGTGTCTGTCGAATGGCGAAAACTTTCTTAAACAGATTCCGATACACAATAAACTTCAGCTTTTCGACGAGCAGATAAATGCCACTCCGTATGAGCACCACTTCCTGTTCGTGCACGATCTCGTCAAACTTCTTGACATTGCCTGCCTTCAAGGCGAGCGCCAGATCATGGAAGAGCAATAGATCGTAGCTTTCCAGCAGTGATTTCCTGGGCAGGTAGCCGAGCAACATTTTCACCGGCACCAAGTAAATGAGAATCAAGCGTTTGTTGCTCGTGAATCGATCGGGACAGTGGGTGAAGGCGTAAGACAGATCCTCCACAGCCACCCGATAGTTCGAATCGAACATGGCGCGTCGCCCCACAAAGTATTTGTACGTGATTTGCTCCGGCAGCGGGAAACTCTCCTTGAACGTGCAGTTGTCGATGGCGCGAATGAGGGGCTTGCACAGATGCAGCTTATTGATACGAAAGTAGATCTTGAACAGTTGATTCACCAGATTCATCATGCCCAGCCGCTTCGTCTCCTCCTCCGAGGCACGTCCGTCGGCGGCACAGACGCGAAAGCAGGCCATCATACAGTCGGCGGCCTTCTCCAGCACGTGGCCGGGCGTGAAGCCACGACAGTGCTTCTCACAGGCCTGGGCCAGGTAGCGCAGGTCCAGGCAGACGCGATACATAAGGGGCAGGCACCAGTTCTCGTCCTTTAGCTGCTGGAGCAGCTTCACCACTGCCGCGCAGCTGGCCGCCTGCTGATTATAGGCGTCCATGTAGCTGGGTGGCTCCTGGGCCAAATAGTAGAGCACCTTCAGATGGGCACTGACCACTTCGTCCAGCGGTGGCTTCAGCATGCGCTCCACCAGCTTTTCGGGCTGGGCTATGTACAAATTGTGATTCTGGACGTGCACGTCGCGCAGCGAAAGAAATGTGCCCAAATTCTCGCCATCGTAGTCCTCTGCACTGCGCAAAACACCGGACAGATAATTGTTTACCGTGCCAAACATATTCTCATATAAAATCCTTTTAATTATTTAAAATGTAATTCGCAATGGTTTTTGTTGATATTTTGCAGAGGGCCGGCAAACAAAACAGAGATGGAAGAACTTTATTAAGCAAGCTATCGATATATTGCGCACGTGAGTACTATCGTCATGCATTACTAGAGTGCCAGTGTGTACACAGTTTTCTTTTGCTTAAAAACAACTGCATTTAAAAAAACAAAAGTCTTCTCGCGCGCAGACAAGCTTTTAAATATCCATTTATTGTGAAGGTCAATATATTAAGAAACTATTGTTGTTATCGCCAAAAAGTTTCTAAATTTAAACAGATGTATGTACGCATGTGTATGTTTGTATTTCGAAAAGCTGTCAACGAAATTTCGTTTGTAGACAAAATTAATCAGGCTTTCTCCTTGCGTTTATTTTCGGTAAATGGGAAAAACGCGATTATAAATAACAATTCAATCAAATTTTCACCGCATAAAGAAATGTCGACGCCAAATTTCCTTTTGAGCAATGGTAAAAATATGCCAATGGTCGGCCTGGGCACATGGCGCGTAAGTAAACATATCGCAAAATTATTGAATAATCACAGAAAAGCAGCGAAATATATACTAGGCATTTGTTAGTGTGATAGTTTTCATTGTCAATGCCAGCCAAAGTTTCTTCGGTGAGCTTTTCCAAGCTTTCAAGGAACTGCATTTGCAAATAGTGCAATAAAGCTTTTGTCCGGCCTTTTTGTTTGTTTGTAGAGTCCACCGGAAGTCATAACCCAGGCGGTGAAGGATGCCATTGATATAGGATATCGCCATTTTGACTGCGCTCATATTTACGGGAATGAGGCACAAGTTGGCGCTGCAATTGCCGAGAAACTCAAAGAAGGCGTCGTTTCACGGTAAGCGCTGAAATCTTCCAACAGAATTTTAATTTCAAAGGATTTCTCTTTATTCGCACAGTGACCAACTTTTCATAACAAGCAAACTTTGGAATACTCACCATAGGCCAGATTTGGTGCGTCCCGCCTGTGAGACGAGCATTCGCAATCTGGGCGTCGACTATCTGGATCTCTATCTCATGCATTGGCCGATGGCGTACAAGTCCGGCGATGTTCTCTATCCCACGTGCCCGGACACTGGCAAGGCGGTGTTCGAGGACATCGATTTCGTAGACACATGGAAGGCCATGGAGACACTAGTTGAGAGTGGCCTGTGCCACGCGATCGGTGTGTCCAATTTCAATGAGCAGCAAATCAATCGGCTGCTCAGCGTGGCCAAACTGAAGCCGGTCGTCCTGCAAATCGAATGTCATCCGTATCTGCGCCAGAAGTCGTTGATCACCCTCTGCTACGACAATGCCATTGCCGTGACCGCCTACAGCTCGCTGGGCTCGGCGCACACGCCCTACGAGAAGCCCGGTGCCTATCCGCTGCTGAAGCATCCGGTCGTCCTGGAAATCGCTGCCAAATACGAGCGTACGCCGGCCCAGGTCCTGTTGCGCTACCAGACGCAGTCGGGCATTATTGTCATTCCGCGCTCCATCAGCAAGCATCACATGTACGAGAACTTCAAGAAGATCTGGGACTTTGGGCTGGACAACGATGACCTGCAGGCCATCGATGATCTCGACTGCAACGGCCGCTTCATGACCATGAAGGCCGCCTACGGGCATCCCCATCATCCCTTCGAAAGCGTCGCTCCAATGCAATCATAAAACCAATTCGCTTTAAACAAATCATTTGTGTACCTGTGTCTGGACTTGGGATTTAATTTTTAAATTTAGCTTTAAATTTTTTGTTAATAAATGTAATAAATACTACTAAATACTACTACTAAGTGCTACTACTAAATACTACTGCCTAATCACATTCGTTAATTTTCATATTGTAAAAATGCTGCTTTTTGCTTTAGTATATATTTTCATAATGCTCTTCTTCATCTAAAATAAAACACAATGTGATCAAAGTAACCTGCGTCTTTAACATAGGCTACAGAAAACGAATTAAGAAGAAATTATTGGAATTTAGTCAATTATTTCTTTTAAATGGCCGCTTTTTCAACATATCCAATTCGACTGGTTCGCTCGGCAGCTCAAATTGCGATCAGACGCTATACACAAGCTGAGAAATTCAAATGGTAAGCTACATAAATAAACTCGCAAAATGTAAAAAGTATATAATTTTATTCACTATTAGGAGCCAGGAGGGAGTAAACGTTGTTCCTAAAGCAATTCTTGCTGATGGAAATAAAATGCCGGTTATAGGACTTGGCACTTGGAATGTGAGTGAACAAATCGAAATATCGCTAAAAATTTATATATTTGTTGCTATGTATAAAGTCGAAATATGCGTTTATCGAGCTCTGAGAAACTTGTGGCTGGGTTTTCGCGAATTTACACAACTTCAAAAAAGAAGAGCTGAGCATCGCGCTGAACTTATATGTTATAAAAAATGCTGTTCGTTAAAACTTATCGATACTTTTAACGAATGTCAATTTCAAAGCGATCGCGCACTTCGTATCGATGCATATTTAAATGCAAGCCTTCTGATTGGCGAAAGCTTTCGTAAGCTTTCGTTTGGCAACCGGTCGCTGCGCATATAAAAACGTACATCAGCTGCGTGTCGCTGCTAGTTTTTATTCAATCTTTAAACTGAATAAAAATTAACTGAAGTATTTGATATATTCCTTATAAAAATAATTAAGCAAATTCGACAAGTACTCAAAATGGCTAGCACAGTGCCAACACTTAAGCTAAACAGTGGCCACGAAATTCCCATTCTTGGTCTGGGAACCTGGAATGTAAGTAGAAAACATAATATAAAGAAAAAGAGAAAAAAGTAGTAAAGTGTATATATTATAGTGTACAGTTATATATTAAGTAGATAATGCATGCATTCCTATCATGTAAATTAGCTTTGCCCACGACTTCCTCCCATTTTTCTGGTTGCGAAATTTAGAACGTGCATAGCAAGCGATATGCAGCTGTTAATTTTGCCGGGAGCGGAGTCTGCCTTGTGCCGGTTGCTTATGTGTGTGTATGTATGTGTGTGAGGGTGTGTGTGTGGGTGTGTTCGCATTGCGAAGGTGTTAAATTAATAAGCGATAATGGGACCTCCAGCAATTTTCTCTAAGTGACTTCTTAATTAGTTTCACATTCCTGCATCAAGGTGACCTCTTTGGGGCACTAAATGACAGTGGAAAATTTTAGTTTTTAGTTAAGTTCGCACACACATACAAATGTACTTATGTTTCAAGTGGGCTGGTACAAAACAAAAATTGATAAATATGCTTATCTTTAAATTTTTACTAAGTCACGCTGTCGTCATAATCTTGTGGAAAATACAACTTAAAATAGGCTATCTGTCAATAGCTTTGGTTGTCGGCAAAAGCTTTAACATATTAAGGTTGTTTCTATATATATGTATATATGTTCACTTATATATTATAGTTAGATAGTTCTGGAAATCAGCATTAATCAAGATTCAATCTTTGCTGACAAGTGACTTTAAATCATTTTTTTTATTTTCTAAATCTACTTAATTACCGTAGCCATAAATTTTAAGAGTAATCAGGCAGTTAGCGGATAACCCTCAACCTCAATCCCAATTTCGCATGCCAAGCTAATCTCAAAATAAATTGTTTTTAGAGCCCTCCTGGTCAAGTAGCCGAGGCTGTTAAAACTGCCATCGATGTTGGATATCGTCACATTGATTGTGCCTATGTCTATCAGAACGAAGCCGAGGTCGGCGCTGGCATTGAGGCTAAGATCAGCGAAGGCGTTGTCAAACGGTTTGTATTAATGTTACCTATTCCTGCAGCCACCTTTAGAGTCAGTTTATTTGCAGCGAGGATCTGTTCATTACTAGCAAATTGTGGAATACTTTTCATGACCCGAAAAATGTGAGGTCAGCTTGTGAAAAGACATTGGAGTTGCTCAAGTTGAAATATCTAGATTTGTACTTGATTCACTGGCCAATGGGCTATAAGCACGGCAGCGATTTGTTCCCAGTCGATAGTGAGGGCAAAGTTCAATTCTCTTCAGATGATTACGTGGACACCTGGAAGGCCATGGAGCAGCTAGTCGCGGATGGGCTTGTCAAGTCGATTGGCGTTTCAAACTTTAACAAAAAACAAATCGATCGCGTCTTGGCGGTTGCCAAAATTCCCCCAGCCACCAATCAGATCGAATGCCATCCGTATTTAACCCAGAAGAAACTGTGCGACTATTGCAAATCAAAGAACATCACCATAACCGCATACAGCCCATTGGGTAGCCCGACCCGTCCATGGGCTAAGGAGGGTGATCCGGTCATTCTCGAGGAAGAAAAGGTAAGTCATATATCTGAAAAACAACAATCTTTAAACTGTATCTTTTTTATAGATTAAGCAAATAGCTAAAGCCAAGAATAAGACACCGGGACAGATTCTGATACGCTATCAGGTGCAGCGCAATAACATTGTTATTCCGAAATCGGTGACCAAGGATCGCATCGAATCGAACTTCAAGGTGTTTGATTTCACTCTAACACCTGCGGAAATCGAAACAATTGAAAGCTTTGAACGTAACGGACGTCTGGTGCCTCTGCTGAAGTAAGTTGACTTCCATTACTTTAATCTTTAAAAATCTTTATTTAGCTGATTATATTTTCTTGAAAATGTGCTTCTCGGAATTAATTGATTTTATTTTTTAAATGATTATTTAGTAATGCCAATCATAAATATTATCCATTTCACGATGAATATTAATTTAAATTGCAAGAATCTGTATGAGACATATGAAATATATATATACCCACAGTTAAGCAAATATTTCTGGCGAACAAAGGCAATTTGAGCAGCACAGACGTATGTTTAAATACTTACCTATTTGTTTTCATTATTTACTCGTTTCTTCAAACCGCGTTTGAACCCCAATCAATGTTTTTATGTTTAATTGGAATGCTTTTTAGTGCTTTAAAATTACAATCAAAACTGATAAAATTTTTTTTAATATTACAGTAATTATGGTCACCCACACCATCCATTTGAGAACGATGAATTCTAACTGGAACAACACAAGATAAACCCCAATAAATATATACACCTGGTATAAATAAATTGCTAAGAATATAAATGTGTATATCTTATGAGCATTATGCTGAGAACTCAAATAAACAACACTTTGTATTTTAAACACGCTCTTCATACTCCAGTTATTTGGCAAATGCAGCACGTTTGACGTCTTAGCCAAAGAACACATTAAACTTACGTAAAGTCTTCAGAAGACAGACATTTGTTTAATCTAAGCTTGAAGCAAATATTTTGCACAGCTGTTTATTTCTTTTCTCTATATCATGGGATTAGTATCAAATAGCTCATTCTTTAATTTTTTTTCGGCTGTTAACAATTAAATGAACCAAATGTTAAGAAACAATGCGAAATTTGCCATACTGCACAAAAGCATCTACGCAAATAGCTAAATTAGAGAAAAGAAAACAAGCCCGAAACTTTTGGTAACGTATAAAAGGAGCTTAATTTGCGTTGTGGCCAACAGATAAAGTTGAGCACAGGTTATTGGCAGACCATGCGTATATTTTGTATCACCCTACTGGGTGCTTTCCTGGCACTCGCCTCCGGTGCTCATATCCAAACGGAGACCGCTGTGAGCACCGAATCAGTGAAGCCTCAGCCAGCTGCTAACGGTCCGTGTTGTGAGGGCGTGCGACAAGTTCTGTTAGACATTCGGAAAGATATTCGTTTGTGGCTCTTGGATAGACTTTTCAGTAAACTCATTCTAGTGCACGATGGTGAACTTGAAAATCATAAACATGTGAACTGTGCGAATAATCGGATAACTTCAACCTCAGACAATACACGAGCTGAGCAAAATGCAATTCAATTTGATTCAATCATAAACGATATAAGGAACGCCATTCCGCGTAATCGCAGAACTTCGGGACGGTTCGATTATAATAGACGTGAAAACAAAAACCAATCTAACTCAGCTACATTTATTACTTCCTCTGAAGGATCTAGTTTGTCGGTAGACCGAGCAGTAAAACAGAATTCCGGTCAAACAAACATCAATGTTAACACCGGCACCGCAAATCAATCAGGATTATCGACAGAGACAACAACATCGGACAATTCGAACCAGTCAAGCTCCACATCAACCGGTGACGTTTCATCCGGCAACATCAACCAGACTGGATCCACGACATCCTCTGATTCCACATCCAAATCTGGTGCTGAGCCTGCTGCAGGAAACTCACAACAATCTGGTTCAACCACAACAAAGATAACCTCTGAGGAAACCAATTCATCTGTGGACCCTGCCGTTGT
>SCDY01002283.1:0-15247 GCA_004143825.1 Drosophila micromelanica | reverse complement strand
TCCCGAATCCATACATGCTAGACTTCAAAGTCCCATAACTTTGTCAAAACTGAACTGATTTTCAAGATGTTTACCATTTTCGTCATGATTTGACTTCTAAATTGATTCTGCATTTAAATTTAATTCATATTTGAAAAAAATTTATTTGATTATTTTTCCAAAAATATCCTTTACTCCCCCCTTATGATTTTTGGAAAAATTTTTTTTTTCAAAATTTAGAATCGCGATTGCGCATATTAACATTAGTAAAAAACGCAACTTTGAAGATGATTCTGAGGGGGTCGATTTTTCGGTCAAAAATCATGCCAAAATTGACAAAAATTTTGACATGTAAAGTTCCCGAATCCACACATGCTAGAGTTCAAAGTCCCATAACTTTGTCAAAACTGAACCGATTTTCAAGATGTTTACCATTTTCGTCTTAATTTGACTTCTAAATTGATTCTGCATTTAAATTTAGTTCATATTTGAAAAAAAAATTTTTTTGATTTTTTTTCCAATAATATCCTTTACTCCCCCCTTATGATTTTTGGAACACAATTTGTTTCGCTTTTAATCAATAACACATTATTTACGGATAATGCTGTCAAACGTGATATATTTGAAGCCCTGTGGGACATAATTTTCAAAGTTACTTATAATAAAAACCTTATTTTTAAACAATTTTATATGTGGATAAATAAGTGAGTATTACATCTGCAGAGTATTTTAGGCACATCTGTATTATTTTATCATATTGATGGACTGCTAGTGCAAGGATTACACAAATTCACTTTGATAGTTTCTATATTGGCTATAAAATATTTTGTTTGTTGTCTAGCAAGGCCCTCTATGCGATTCTCATGAATTCAAGTAATGTCTGCAGTCTTTTGGTGTTTTCAGCGATCTTTTCTGTCTCTGTGTGTGTGTGTGTTTTATATCTGTGTTATATCTGTTACTCTTCCTCTTACTTTCTCGATCATTTTAATTCCTCTTGCTCTCTGATTTGCTCGCGCTCTCGTTAACTGGCTTTCTCTCGCTCGTATATGTTTTCTCTTTCTTGCTTTTATCCTGCCTCTCTCTTTCTCTCTTCTTTACTCTCTTTCACTCTCTCTCTCTCTCTGTCTCTCCCTCTCTTTCTCTCATACTCTCTCTTTCTCGCTCTCTCGCGTTCTCTCATTCTCTCTTTTTACTGCTTCACATAGGGTATAGGGTATTTTACTCTACACAGGGTATTCAGTGTTTCATGTGTTTTCCGTCTGCCGTGCCTGTTCCTGTCACCGCTGTTAAATTTGTTTTTGCCCCACGGTGTGTGAGCAGCCAACGAGGAAGCAGCATCGAAAAATCGCGACAACCTCGACCTATGTGTGTGCAAACATGCACATGCACGCACGCATACTTGCACACTTTTGTGCTTGTGTGCAAGTGAGCGGCGCATTCGGCCGATGCTGCTGCTGGCGCTGCCGCTGCTCTGTAGTGTAGTGGAGCAGCAGGTCAGGCAGCGCAGCTCAAGTTGTTGGTGCAGCGCTGATTGTAGCTCATTTAAATGAACGCTGTCATCGCAGTTGCCTCTGTTGTTGTTGCTCTCAAGTGTTGGAAGAAAACTTGTTTCTTTATTTTGGTTAGTTTTTGTTTGTCTGTACAAATTGCGCTGGCCGATGGGTGAACTATGAGCCCGACCAAATGACCGCAACGAATTCGCCGTCGCTGTGCTCAGTTTGCATGCGTTTGTGTGTGTGTGTGTGTGTGTGTGTTTGCGCTTATTTTGTGTTTGCATGCCGCTCTCTTGCTCTGGCGCGCTCTTGTTGATACAGTTGTCGTATTGTTTTTTGTTTTCTTTTCGTTTTGTTTTTTTCTTAGCCATTTTGCCCTGTGGCAATGTACGAAATAAATAATTTGATCGAAATATGATGATTTCGGTGCAAAATGCCACGACAACAACAATAACGGCAGTTGTAAAAGCTGTCATCTTTATCTGACACAAGCGCTGGCTCTGCAAGTTTCCGCCTTTTGTTTGCGTAATTCCGTTCGCTTTTGACAACAACAAACACAGCGGGCGCATCCTGTCTGTGCCATAACGAGCGTACATAATTTATGGCAAGCATTTATAGCGCCGCGCTCATACGCAGTCATTACGAAAGAAGCGGAATTTTATGGCTAGGCAAAACACACGTCTGACAGAAGTTGTGCAGCGAATTCGCTGTGCTTGGTATTCTGCTCCTTGTGACGTCACAACACTCTGAAATTTGCAATTTTGAGTAAGCTTACAAATCAATTTGTTCCCCAAAGCTCAAGGCGAAATTGTGACGTCACGCATAAAGAGCATAATTTATGGCGTCTGAAGGAGGTGGTAATTTATGGCGAGGTGATAATTTACGGATTGCTTGCTATACAACATACGCAACATTTTCTTGTAATTTTATCTTTTGTATTTTTAAGAAAAACATGTTTTTCTTTACTTTTTCGATTTTTTTCTTTTCGTGTTGGGCTATGGGCGCTTTTAAGGTTGTAATTTATAATAAAAAAAATTACAAGTTTCTTAAATTTGATGAGCGAGCCGGGTAATATTGGGAAATACGTGAGAAATTAAAAAAAAAAAACAAAATCATATAATTATTTTTATAGTATAGAGGTATAGGTATATGGTATAGATGTTTGGTCTCCCGACTGCCGCTTAGAGGCGTCCGTAGTGCGTCTGGCTGGGCTTGCGATCCGTGAAGAAGTTGCGCAAGACGAGGATCTGCAGCAGACCGATGAGAACCACGGCGGTTGTTTCCAGCGAGGACCAGACCGTGACGCGCTGATTGAGATCCTCGGCACGCTTGCGGCCGTGGGCCTCGCGCAGGCGGTGGTGCGTCTGGGCGTCGAGTATGTCGTTGAGGGCCTTGTGGATCGCCTGCGATGAGGTCTCCATTTGGGTGAGCACCGTGGCGTGCTCATCGACGCCGGGCAGAGCGGGCTCCTCGCCCACCTGAAAGTCCACGTAGACGATTTTGTGCGAGAACGCCGAGAACTTGTTGCTAAAGCAGGCCGTATAAACGCCCGTCGTCTCCGCCGTAAACTGATGGCTATCGAAGGTGGCGCGCTCCAGCGAATAAATGATCCGATTCTGTGGATCCTTCAGCACCACATCGACGTCCAGTTGCCCGCCGGCGGACACCTGAAACTCAAAATAGGCGCTCGTATTGCTCTTGATGTCCTCGTAGAAGCAATCCTCCGCATTGTCCGCCAGATCGAATGTGAACTCCACTGCCTCGCTGCGCTGCAGCACCGCTGCTCCGCACATCACGAACAGCAACCACATTGCATTTGTCATTTTGTGTTTGTTGCTGCTGCTGTTGTTGTTGCTGCTGCTGCTGCGGCAGTTGTTGCTTTGGTTTTTCAGCTGCTTGTCGCGCATTTTGTTTTTGCCTTTTCTTTCGCTAACTTTTTTGGTATTCGCCTAATAACTGTAACAAGCGTTTGCATTATTATTGATTGGCATTGGCTTAAATTCCATTGAACGCACCTGCTTAATTCGTGTTCTCTTGCCTGACACGATTGTTGTTTATCACAAAAAAAAACCAAGAATTTTCTTTATAATTCTCATTAAACTGGGGCCAATTGTTCTGTCAACGTGTCAACACTTTTTTGTGTGCGCGTTGTGCAGCACTGTGCTGGCAGAGTTGCAAGGAACACGTATGCCTTGGCTTAACAGGCGGCGCCGACGGCGGCAACTGCTGTGCGCGGATGACACTTGCTGGGCCTTAGCTCAAATAACACGTACAAAAACTTTGGTATATTTTCAATTTGTACTTTAAATAAATATATAGTTTTAGTATTTCAAATACAATGCTAATATTTTGAATTCAGTTTTTAATATTTTATTCAGATTCTTAAAAAATTAAACTAATATATATCTATATATACGTGTATGTATGTAGATGTATATATTTTAATATCTAATTGAGAAGTGAACTTGGCAATTTAAAAGAGAGAAAAGTTCAATTTCAGTCATAAAATTTGACATAAAAGTCCATATGCAGACTAACTTTTCAATTACTCGCTGAATTAACAGCACACGATGAAAAGAGCAAATGTCATGCCGGCACACGCTGCTTGCGCTAACAGAGTGCGCTAAAATGCCCATGCAACATGACAGCGCACGGTGCGTCGCTTCACAACACTGGCCAGCAAATTGAAATTAAACACAATTTATTTTTGTTTATTAACATCGAACCGTTTTTAGCAGCAATCGCAAGCGCAGCATGCCCGTGGTGGACCTGACCGTCGACCGCAACCTGCTCTGCCCCAACTTCGATGGCTACAAGCTCTCCTTCGAATCGGTGCCGGTGCTGCGCCAGAGCCTCGATCGCAATCCCCTGAAACTGGATCCGCATCACAATCAATATTCGCTGCTCCACGCGGAGCTCTTTGCCCGCCACAATCTGCTCGTCGCGGATCCGTGGGCGCGCCACACCGCCTACTACGTGAACGCCGCCCACCAGCTGGTGCAGTGCGTCTACGATGCGCGGCACGGGCGGCCTCAGCCGCAGCGCAACGTTTACGCCGTACAGCGTACGGATCACGGCGATGGGCATCAGCACCTGGTCGGCGACTACAACTACACGCTGCGCTTCGTCTCCGAGAAGTACTGTGTGCTGTGCGACGGCATGCTCACCTACCATCTCCTGGAGACCGGCGACCGGACCCGTCCCGGCTCCGATTCCTGGCGGCTGGTGGCGCGTTCCCCCGTTTTGGACGGGCAGCCGGAGCGCGGCTTTGTCCTGTACGACGCCCGGCTGGACACCGTGCAGGAGACCAAACAGATCTCGCTGATCGCCGGCCACGTGCGGCGACGTCGCGATCCGGACATCCATCTGATGCAGCTCGTCTGGTCGCGCTGGACACTGGAGGCCGGCGCCTGGACGCACACGCTCTGCGAGCAGCTGGAGCTGCCCGGCTCCATTTACTACTGCTCCTTCGAGCCGCGCGCCCAATCCCTCATCGTCTGCAGCAACGCCCAGCTCCAGACGCTGGCGCAGCGCGAGGCCGCCGAGGCTAAGGCGGCGGCTGAGGCGACGCTGCACAACGGCGTACAGGTGCCGGAGAGCGCCTACAGCTGGACACAGACGGATGACCAGGTGGTCGTCCGTTTTCCGGTGGACGCCGGCGCCGTGCGTGCGGATTTCGATGTGAGCTGCACGTGCAGCCAGCTTCTGGTGCGGCACCGGGAGCAGCAGCTGCTGCAGGGCGCACTCTACGCCGGCGTCGATGAGCCGGCGACCACGTGGACGCTGGACGAAGAGCAGCAGCTCCTCTTAACACTGAGCAAGGAGCAGGCGGTGTCCTGGCCGCGACTGCTGGATGAGGAGCCGGCGGAGTCGCAGCCGGAATCGGATTTGGCGCCCGAACAGCTGCCCATACCCAATCTGGAGGAGCCCATGGAGGAGTGCGATTTTCCACTGGGCAGCCAGGCGGACATTAAAATGGGTGAGAGCTCGCACACGAGCAGAGCCTTCAACTGCAACTCCAACTTCATCCACTTTCCGTCCACTCCACAGTTCGGTTCCATTTGGCCACATCCGGCGTAACGCACACAATTTTCATGGGCGCGGCGCCGCCGATCTTTGCCAGCTGTCTGCGCGCCGGCTATCCGGCGGCGTTCGCCACGCGACAGGGCGTCGATGCGGCCGTCTGGCTGCAGTCGTATCAGCCGGCACGGCCGGACGAATGGGGTGTCCGGCACGAGGGCACTCTGCACGCCTTTGGCTATGTGCAGGCCTCCAAGCAGCAGCGCAAGTTCATCGACTGCTGTCCGGACTTGGATTATGCGGTCATAGCGGAGAGCTATCGCCATTTGTTTGTCTACAAGCCGCGTCACGAGTCCGCCGGAGGACTGCGGAATCGCACCGGGCCGCAGGTGGTTATTGGCAAACAGAGCCTGGTCACACTGGACGACGATGTGGGCGAGGTGCTGGGCCTGACGACGGCGCCGAATGTGATAACTGTGCTCACCGAGCACGCTGTGCTCTATCTGCAGGTTTAGCTAAGATGGACAACGGTTTCGATTTTAACATGCGAAAAATATACACATATGCATTTTTTTGGGGAAAATGTTGTATTTGAATTTGGCGCGCTCGCTTTGCAACACTATCAGCTGTTTTGGGCTGCCATATACACCGCATGGTGTGTTGGGCGCATTCGTAACATCTGGCAGCACTCTGAACCGAATGCGTACAACCTTTTTTTTTTACATAAATAGCCGCGCGCAGTGGCAGGTTTTATAGTTTTTTTTTTGGCATTTTGTCGCTGCGCTAATTCTACGACATCAACAATTAAAAACCACATAGCAAAAACAGTACAAATTTAATGCCGCCATTAAATTTGAGTTTCAAGTGAATATTCTAGTAAACATACAAAAGTGTGTGTGCATTTTATGAAATTGTGAAATTGTTGTTTTCGGCGGGGTCACAACAGGAATTGATCGGCAACGCGAACAAGCAGTAAGCAATTGGATCGCCAGCACCCACACTCATTCACACGAACGCACACAAAGCAGCAGCGTCTTCTAATTAGAACTAGCGCGCACACATCCAAACACACATACTTACACACACACACACACAGACACACGGACGTACATGTACATAAGCCACATATTTACAATAAATAAAGACAAAAATAAAAAAAACATTTGATGTGCACACTTATGTTGTTTTTTTTTTTGCGCTATATTTACAAATAAATATTAGAAATCTGCAGTCGGCGTCAGCGTTGACGTCGAAGCTGTAACGGTAGTTACATGGTGAACGAAAAATAAAAAAAAAACACGCGGCCTGCACATTTTGTTGTTTTTACTCACGCACACACATAATAATCCACTTAGATGTTACTAAATGCATATGTATATGAATTTCTTTTGTTTATTAAGCAATTTGTGAAATCGTGGCAAAGCAATCAACCAGAATAAATCGCAAGAAAACAAAAAGAGAAGTGCAAATTCCAAGAAGCAGCGACAAATCGGAAAATCTAAAGAAAAATTCGTTAAATTGACGTTGGTCAGTTGAGTTCAGTGTTTGATTACACAACCAACAAAAACAACAACAACAGCAGCAACAACAACAACAAACAAGCAGCAACAATTCTGAATCGGCATTCGAAATATCAGAATCAAAACGTGTGTGAAAAATAAAACCAACAGCACGCGGTCACACAGACAAACACACACACACACGCACAGTTAGAGCGACAGAGAGCAGCAGAGAGACAACGTGAGAAGTGCAGCGAGAGAGCGAGGACAGCAGCACCAACAACAAACAGGTCATAGTTTTTATTCTTCTGCTAAATCTGACGTGAGGGCTGGCGAGAGCAACAGCTGAGCAGACAACAGTCAACAAGAAGAAGAAGAAGCAGGATACAAATAAATTCTTATTGGAGCGCACGCGTTTGTTTTCATATAATACTCTGCATTTGCCGGTAAGTGTTGCCGTGTAATTCGTTACACTTTGTATATGTAGTTGTAATTAAATGTGCTTATACTTTAAGTGGTCAATTATTTTCTCATTTTCTTTCTTTAAAACTTGACTAAATTACGCATTTTGTATTTTCTACAGGTGTTTTATTGATTATTGACTTTTTGTACGTAAATTTCATGACAATTAGATTTTCAAGCCGTGCTCTTTGTTATTGCTTTTGCTGTTGTCCAATTCCAGGCCGTGCATAACCTTGACATTCGCTCTCAATACAAATTTATGTGCATGCCAATTGTGTGAGTGCGTGCGTGCGTGCGTGTATGTGTATGTGTGCGCATACAGCCGGCTTACACACACATAGTCCAATTGGACTGGTATACAGCGGCCTTGATCGTTCGGCCTGGAAACTTCTAATTTGATCTTTTTTAATCATTTCAAAACTAATCAGACACTCTGTACATACATATTTACACATACACCATGTATTTTTAATATCTTGCTCGATTTGTTCCCTGTCACTTTTCTGTGAAGTCATTCACATGCTACCAAATTTAAGGCTGAGTAGCGTGATTTTTGTTGTGTACTGCTTTTTGTATCACTGATTAATTGATAAAAAGCTTAACAAAAAAATAAATAAATATTATATTCAATATGTGACGTCACTGTCCTGTTACTCACACGCAAGTCGCGTGTGATAAACAAAAAAAAAATCACAAAATTTGAAACGGGTTTATGCATCAGCTTAAGCCGCCGCAAGTATGATTGCAGCGAAGGCGGCGGCGGCGGCGGGATCCCCTTGTTGGACAAGTGGAATTGAAGTTCAAGGTATTCGCATACAAAATAAAGAAAAGTAAAAAGAAGAGCAAAAAGAGCATCAAGCGCTCAGAGAGAGCGTGAGAGTGCGTGAGAGCGATCTACACACATAGGGCCAGGGCAGGCATGTATTGGTATCCGCTCTGAATGCAATTTCACCACAAGACAACAAGAACAACGGCAACACAAACTAAAGATAACAGAACAACATCAGCAAATTTGAAAATTAGCATATCATGCTAAAGACTCTCAAACATCATCATGAATCAGCACAAATACCAAACACGCCATGACTCACGACAGGGCATGACACGACACAACACGATACGACACGACACGACACGACACGAAACTACACGACACCACAATACACACGGCCGTGTGCCTCAATTTGGCCTTGCACACATGACAGTTACGCATAGACACGATCGATTGTTATCGGAATCATATGCCATCAACATACATACGTGTGTATTTTATCGCAGTAACAGTAAAACACAGACACGCACACAGATAACTATTGTATGCTTTGTTTTTATCTATTGTGTATTTGCAAAAGTTGACCTTGCCATTTATTAACCCACTCAAATCAGTCTCAATGCCCCCCAAAACGGAATTAAACGCCCGCCTTCCTTGGGCTAATCACAACGTCAAATGACGACGCAAAAAAAATGAGAAAAAAAATAGAAGTTTCTTGAATTGCAAATGCTCTGAATCTAAATTTGTATTTATAAATCTTATTAAAATCTTTAGGCAACTGGTGAAAAAAAAACAACGTCCTTGAAATACGTAAACTTTTAACGCAATTATAACATAAATATGTCTATTTTTGCAATTTTTTGTTTTGTTATTTTTTATTTTTTTCAATTTCTTTAATTTTTAAACTATCAAAAAAAAGTCTATTATTAACATGAAATGTTGCTTTTGTTGAAGTTTATTAGGGCATCCAAATCCGTATTTTTCTATTCTTAAATTTTCAATAACACTTTGTTCTTGAATATTCTTAAAATAACTATGAAAAATATTCGATTTTTGAGATAAGTCATTTTTACATCTTATATTTAAGGATATTTTACCTTTTTGAAAAACGAATTTTGTTCTAAAATTATGACATTTTCACCCAGCCTAGTTGTTTCTTACACTTGCATTTAATTTGATTGGTTTAGTGTTATTGCGGTCTATATAATCATAAAAAAACAAAACAAAACGAATTATCTCGCCACTTATCTAAGCCTATATAAGGTTAGCTGCATATGTTCTATATCCAGTTCGTTGCTCATTTTATGGTTGATTATTGCGCCTTTAGATAAGAACTCTTAAGTTTATTATTCATAATTTCAACGGTTCAAAAATCAGCCCCTAACTAAATTCCCGTTCCAAGCAGCCCCCAATTTTTTTTGCACTGCTGCGACTTTGTTGCCCTTGCTAATTAAAAGTGTTCTTCTTAGGAAATGTATTTTGAACTGATGCGATAAGTTCAAATTCTTTTTGTTGTTATTGTTGCCAATGTTGTTTACAACATTTCTCGTTACTCATTTAGTGTACTTTTTTTTGTCATATGGAGGTAAAATTATGACAAAATCGGTGAAACCCAAAATGGAATTAGAAAAATAAAATGTTGCAAATTTAAAAATTTTACATTGATTAATTATGCTTTAATTTATTAGGAATTTTGTTTTTTTTTTCGAACTATTCAATTAAAGTTTATTCAAAACATTCTTTTGAAATTTAAGACGTACGAACTGTGATTTTGTTTATATTCATTTATGTAAAAATTAAAAATGTTCAAATTATCCGAATGCTTTTTGATTTTCTTGAATATGATTATCACATTAAAATCTTGATCTTCGTTATTTGTTTTAATTAAATTCAATTTATTAGTAAAATATATCTAGTTCTCTACTATTTGAGCTTCTGTTTGTAATTAAGCAAATAATGCTCTTCAAAATGTCGGCTAAATATCTGCTATAGTGCGTCATCATCATCATCATTATTATTATAATGCCTATTGTTATCATGGTCATTCATTTGTTTAGCAATTATTTTGCAGTGCGTCATTGTAAGGGCTGTTATTTAAATTGGAGTATTTTTAATTATTTGCCCACTTTTTTCTTTTACGCAATTCACATGATAAATAATTGGAACAACAAATGAACAAATGGATCACATTTAATACCCTGTATCGATTATATACAAAAAGTATAAATAGTAAAAAATAATTATTATATTTATATTTTGACTAAAAGCTAGAGATACGTAATTTGACATGTGAGTTAAAGATGACAAACTGCTTTTAAATTGGTTTGTAAATATATACTATATTCAATATCTAAAATATAAATATTCTGTAAACAAAAACAATTATTATATATTTCATATTTAATTTCACAAATGGATAAATTGATGAATGTCAAGAAGATAACGCATCAGATTAATTTGTTGTACACAATATTCTTATAGAGTGGGAATCAAATCTCTTAATCTCTTGAATAAACTGTTCAATTTCATTTAAAAGTGAAAATAGGGTATCTTCTAGTCAAATCCCAAACCGACTAAACGTATTACTAACGAAAACCTGTTTAAACAAATTTTTAACGAAAAAAAATTTTAACTAAATAAATAAAATGCATATATATATTTTTGTTTTAATAAATTGAAGTTTTATCGTCATTTGCATTTGCACAAGTGCTCAAAACAATGCGTTATAAGGTTCGATTCTTGTTCATTAACACTGCAGAACAAAAAAATCCTCACAAACAAATAAAAAGACACGAGAAGCAAAAAAAGAACCTCAAGCTAGCACGTGTCGTTGTCATTTATGTGGATTCTGTTCGAACGTCGACAAATATAATTAAAGCAAATAAAATGTCAGAGAAAGAGGTAGGGAGAGAATGCAATAAACAATTTAAATTAAGATGGCTCAATATATACTTATTTATAATGAGTGCCCAGATAAGTGAAAGCTACAACCGATATAAAAAAGAAATCTGATTGAATTTGATTTAACATTCGCTCTTATTATGTAGAAAAGTATTTGAAATATATTTCAAAATATATACGTATTTTCTATAATTATTATTATTGATATTCTAAATTTTTGGGTTATGTTCTGAGACATTTTGAACTTTGTAACTTTGTAAGCTAAGCCCTAAAGATTAATTATTAAAATTTTCGTTATCTGATCATTTAAATGATTACAAAAATATAAATCATTTTTATTGTACAAAATTTCTTAAAAACATCTTAAAAGACTGTGAATATTAAATGATTTATAATTAAAGAAAAATATATAAAAATAAAATAATTTTCTGGAAATGTTAAAGTATATATATATATACTTTATGTGTGTGTGTATGTGCATATATTGATTATAAAATAATAAAATATGCATATCGAGAAATTTGTGAGTTCACAAAATTTACAACAAAAATTGACAGCTGTCAAATTCTCAGAACATATAGTATAATGTACATATACACATGTCTGGTGAACATCACACACTACTTATCTATGCAATAATAATACCCACTGTTCGCTATGCACGGGGGCTCTTACATTTTCAATTACGTCGCAATTTTTGTGTCGTCGGCCGACACTTGGGTTTCCTCTCCACCCCCCTCTTTCCCACTTAATTTTTTTTTTTTTAGTTTTATTTTGCTTGTTTTATGAGACGTATACGTAATCTGTCGTAATCTTGTATGGCGTGCAATTATTTCAAGTGCAACGACTGCAATTTCCTATTGCCTATTAAAAAAAAACAAATCGTTGAGAAAACTGCCGTTTGTTCACATTCCGTTTTCAGATACAATCGCGTCTATATATAAATATATATGTATCTAGATGTATGTTGTATGTTTACATATTTCGTAACGTAGATACATTTGTATCTATCTAGCTATCAAATAGATTTTGTATGTTTTCTATTTCATTTGCGGCCCTGAAATATCGCTATTGTTATTGTTGTTGTTGCGTTGTTGCAATTCTTGCTGCTGCCTTTTGTTGCTGTTGCATGTTGATTTTCATCTATTGCTTCTTTCCGCATTCGATTCGCGACTTTTGCCCATTACGTATACGCCGCTTGGGCAATGCGAATGTAAACATAACAAGTGACTGACAAATTTCTGAAGTGTTTGCCATCATCTTCTGTATTAATATTTATCATAGTTGGTTTCTCAGAATTACACCAAACACACGATACTCTACCCCTCGCCCTTTCATTCACCAATCTCAATTGCTTTACAACATTTGCTAATCAGCTACCTTTTGTAGCGCCGTCAATTTAGCTTATCGTATATTTATTCAAAAATTAAAAACAAAAAACGAAAAAAGAATTTCAAATATGCTACCAACTTAAAAATACCCTATATACAAAAATGTGTGTACTAAAGAAGCGAACAGATTATTGAGGTCCTTTATGCCCTTGTATACCTCGTATATCCAAGTAATCGTTAAATTATACTAGAACCTTTCTGTCCACTTAAAACGTAAAAAAAAAAACAAATAAAAAAGAGCAATTATCGAAATTTAAGCCGTGCGCACAGGTGAATCATACACACATTTGGCTCAAGCTATTTTTGTAGTTTACACACACGCATACCCTCGCACACACACACACACACACTGTGGCATTTGTCTAAAAAATGACGTCGCAGAATTTGAGCGTATTTTAGCTTTTGTTTTATTTTGAAAGCATTTGCCGGCATTGGGAATTGCGTTGGTCAGTATAGCATACTACAGATACAAGAGCATAATATATATAAATATATATGTATGTGTATGTAATACATATATAAACACGTCTATTCTACATCATAAATAGTTGTAACTGATTAACGGCCACACAGCTTGAATAACTAATTAAAATCGCTGAGTAAACGTCGAACTATGTAAAACTATTAGTTTTTCAGCAGTGTTCAACCGTTATCTAAATTTCATTTACTTTATTTATTGTTATTATTATAATTTATTTATTTTTTATTTTTTTGTTTTGTTGTCGTGCTTATTAACAAGGTTACGTGGTTTGTGATAAACAATCATGCGATAAACATGTAAAAAGAATGTCAAAAAAATAAAAAAATGATAATAATAATACAACTAAATGCCCAGGATTTATATAATTTCCTACTTGAAATTATTACTGTAAGCATTTTGTAGTCTAACCAGCAACTAACTAAACTTCCCTTTCATTTAGCTGAGCTTATCATAAATTTTCTTGGAATATTTTTAATCCCAAATGCTGGTTAATTTATTTTGTTAGTAATGTTAAAGGAAATCAATTCAAGTGTTTTTAACATATATATATGTATTTAATATAATGCTTTATAAATAGTCCACTTGCCTAATCAGAAGGAAATCAAAAGAAATTCTTGATTGACAGGTTTTGAATTTTTTTTTAACCACTTGAATTGATAACTCTTAACTTTTGAGTATGGGTACTTTTGTTTAGGGTTATAAAGTTTTTGTTTTTTTTTTTTTCAAGTGTAAAACATTGGGGAATACATTTTTATTTATTTTTTATTGATTGGCAATACATTTTTATTTATTTTTTATTGCTTGGCAATATATATAAATATATATTAATCTTATTTTGTGCCTTGATTTCCAATAAATTTTATAAATTTTTATGTACTACTTACATGCAACTAAATAATATTATTTTATGATATAAATAAATAATAATATAATATAAATAACAATTTATTTATAAAGACTATTCACCGAAACAGAATCAGAATTTTTCTTGTTTTTACATTTTCCCCACTTAACTGAAATTTATTTAATCTATTTTTTATATCCCATATTATTGTTAATATGAAATTTTTTGTATTATTTTATTTCTTTGTGTCATTGTCCTCTATGTATAAATTGTCAATATTTTGAATTATGATATAGGAAACGTCATTTGACTTTATATAAGTTTGTGTTCTTATTTTTTTTTAGTTGTTTGCAGTATGGTATGGTATGAGGCTTGTTTTAGTTTATGTTGTTGTTTTGTAATATAGTTTTAATTGTTAGCTATAAAATCAAATTTGGTTTAAATTCCCAGATCGTGACCGGTATTAACTAATTACTATTGTTTATGGCTATCTGTGTGTGTGTTTGTGGAATTTTTGCTATAATTAGCTACAGCTGCCACACAGCAAGAACCACAGAATTATATGATTTCGATCCTATATGGAACTTCAGCTGATGCATAATGTACGCAATTGTAAACGTAATCTGACAGCTGTTCCACTGGTTTTTCTACGAATTGCAATCCAACCGCAATTTAGATGCCAAACAAACAAAGTAACAGTTCCCAATATATCCATCCATCCACCGACCACATACCCACCCATTCCAACGGTAACCAGTCACCAGCTAGCTACACCTTGCAAAACATTCCTTCTAAATCGACAATGCGGTAAAGCAGTTGTTGTTCTCATTCCCAATTTAATTAATTTAAAAGCTACTTCAACTGATATTCGGCTAAAAGTACACAAAAAAAAAAAAAATACATTTATTATTTTATTTTCTTATTGCTTTAAATAATTCAGCTTAAGTTGATTTCAATCAAATTTACAATGCGTCAACTAGTATTTTAGACTTATTAAAAATGCGAGGGCTAATCGAAAGGTGTGCATAATTTAGCAATGTATTAATAAATAGTGTTTACTTTGTCAAATAAAGATTAACACATTTTTCTTAACTAAAACTAACGATAATAAAAATAATATACCATAAAAATACATAACGAATTTATTCCAACAAAATATTTTTTTATATACTTTAAAAGTTATTACAAAAGTTGATAAGGAACCTGATTAATTTAATATATGATTGAATTGAATATATGATTTGAGCTGCCCTCGTATAATACCTATTTATATGTAGCTACTGGACATTAGTTATGGTCGATCAAATTACGACACCGTCTAATTATAATCTTTATAGTATACTAAATCAAAATGCCGGCCCAACAACAGGCTCAAAAACAATTCAAATCTATAAAAAAAAAAACA
>SCDY01002282.1:0-15248 GCA_004143825.1 Drosophila micromelanica | reverse complement strand
TGACTTGGCTATAGAGTATTTTGACAATTCAACAATCGACCCAGACTTTTTAAACTTTTTAAAACATTTAGATGTAATGTTTTTTAAGTTTGCTAGTCTACGATTAAACCAGGAAGTTTTATGAGAATACGGGGAAGGGATATAATTGGGAATACACACATCACAATGTGAGCCTAATGTTTTATAAAAGAATTTAATAACCTTATTTATATCAACCGCGTTATATAAAAAATCATAATCTAAACGATTTGCAGAAAAAAACAGACTTCAGTTATCAAATTCAGTTAAAACAAATAGAGAACATAACTGAGCTGCTAAAAGAAAGTTACAAGAAGCTGTTAATTGACGTTAAACGCGGACCTCCTATTCTAATTTTTAAATATAGCTTACCCAACAAATTACTACTTCCAAGGAAACCGATAAAGGCTAAATGAATACATTTATATAAAAAGCTTGTGATAAATGGCAAAGTCCCTTTGTTTGGCCAGCATCCGTCACAGAGGAGTGTGTGAGGAAAACTGGCCGTGGAGTAGTGCCGTTGACAGTATTTTCGAAACCTCGCTTTTCAAACCAAATAGACCTTCAAATTATATTTATAGATAGATAGTAACTTCCAAAACATATTGGTAGTTGTTTTTAAACCCAAAAAAAAAAAAAAACGCAACAGCGAGAATTCATTGTGAAGGATCTCAACTAGAAATCATTAGCTTACTAGAGCCAGGAATATTAACAAGGAATATTTAACAACAATTCAATCTGACTCTACTGCTAGGAACTTAAGATGAAATACTAATTGGTCACCATGACATGCAGTCACAGAGACAGGACGCCATTATACCGTCAAATACAGGAGACTATAGCAAAAATGAAACCATAGCAAAAAATTACTAAGCAATTGTAAGGATCTAAATGAAAGCCATGTTGAGCTGAACGAAATAAACTTAAAATAGTGCAATTTGCAAGTCTGTAGAACTTGATTTGTGTTTTTTCCAATCCAAATTCCGAAATCTTTAAAATATAGGTAAGTTATTGTAATAAATGTCTTTCCTTGCTTTTGTCGATATTTATCGCTCTCTCGACTGCGATTTTTAATCACATCTCCCAAACTATAAACGCTAGAGCCATTAAATTGCATAAACAAGTTTTCTTCGTGATTGAATTGCTCGTAAACTAAATGTATGATCGTTGTGAAATTTTCAAGATTTAAAAGGTACATCAAATGTAAGTACAAACTAATTTTCAACACTGTAGTATTTGATTTGTGGTTTTATGGTTTTATCGATGGCGGCGATTCGGGAAAGGTATCGAAACCCTGAAAGATTAAGATTCTTTGTAGTCTCCGAAATCGACGCGTTTATACAGACAGACTGACCGACAGACGGACTCTTCCTGTTACCCTGATCAGGAATATAAATACTTTATGGGGTTGGAGAAGCATCCTTCTGCCTGTTACATACATTTCCACAAAACCATTACACCCTTTTTTAACCATTTTCAATGGGTTCAGGGTATAAACAAACATACACACTCGGTCCCCTAAGATTCTAAATTGTAAGGGAATAGCACTTCTTAGGAAATACAAAGGATTTCGAATTATCGGGGTTGCGATTTAATGAGGCTAAACAAATGAGATTGCTCTTGCCGGGACTGGCCAACTAGAAATAAACTTTGAAAGGAGGAGTGCAAGATCAGTTGTTTTAGACATACAGACTAACGGATAGGGCTGAATTTTCTCAACGGTCTGCTGGTCTGCATACCAAATTTTGTAACTCTAGATATAAACTTGTGGATAATCTTCAGCCTTTATTAGCATGCGATTTAAATTTCAAAATCTCTGAAAAAAGTTGCATTGATCTGGACTTACAGGTGGACGAGTATACTTCACTTCACAAAAATACTTTACTTCACTACACTCTACTTTATTAACGAGTATAAATGGCAGTAACTGTGAATATTTATAATTTAAGCAGCACAGCTGTATCAAACTAACTTTTTGAAAACTTAAGACGTATAGATTATGTATATATTTACGGCAACATCCTGGGTATATTGTATCTCACATTAGCACGTTGTATAAGCTTATGTCTTCCCATTTACTCAACTAAAATAATTTTCACTAGTACTAGCGCTTTAACTTGTTTAGTTTATAGCATGGCTCCCAACTTACCGTCGAACAATACTCTAATGTGTGAATTTTTATCGATGATAAACCAAAATTTCCAAGTGTAATTCAACACAATTTGTAAATTATGAAGATTCTGGCAAAATTTTTAATGAGAGAAAATCTATGATAAAAAAATTAATGTTTCGAAGCACATAGAAAAAATACATATTGGAAACTTTTCTTAACGATGCCAATAAAAACATGAAGAAAAACAATAAATTCTTGTTTATTTGATTTAGTGTTATACAATATTTTATTTATTATTAAAAAATGGAGTGCTAATGATATTTTCAGTGCCGCCGTCACGTCGGATTAAACGGTCATAAAAATTTATTGGACGACTTTTAACTAAACACTTAAATTATAAATTTTATTTAATTTAATTTTGATTCTTCTTCTTCTGCGACTCCTTGTCAGTTTTCTTGCCAGGACTTTGGGATGGGTACGGACTTTGTCAAGATAGCGTGCTGCCTACGTATTGATTGGGCCCCCAATCATTGGAACTTTCAAGTCCTTGGCGATGTGCCGTGTGCGGATATACCATTCAGCCCCTGAGATTTAACGCAAAATCTTGGCCTGGACGATGCACTTGGTTGCAAAGTGTCAGTTTGTTGCTTGGTCTTAAAAGCCAGGACATACGGCCGACCTTGGTTTTAATGGTTCTCTTTACCACCTTGACGTGCTTTTTAAAAGTGAGCCTTCTGTCAAGGGTTGAGCTGATCCAATAGTTCGCCGTGGAGAAATATACCTGGGCAAGACTGTGAGAGTGTGAGACTACCGATAGGCCCAGTTTTCGGAACGCCTCAGGTATTCCTGCAGGGTATCAGTTGCCTTGTATACGCATTGGTTTCTGGCGAGGATTGCTGGGTCGTATGCAAATGTGGCAATAAGTAGGGGATGTTAGCGGCCGTCGGCATATCGGTCGCATAAAGGCTATAAAGGGTGGGGCCCAGAACGCTGCCTTGAGGAACGCCTGCGCGGATGCGTTTGGTCTGGGAGGCCATACCATCCTAAACCACCTGGAATTTCCTAACATGTATTAAGCAGAAAGCATCATTATCGCAGTTTATAATCTTAGTTTCGGGAAAGAAATTCATAAACTAGATGATAGGGGTATTTACTTGTTTGTCTTGTTTCTTCGGATTTGAAGTTGATTACAATTTCTGTCGCTAAGTTTGTTATTTTTAGAAAGTAGTAATCCCATAAAAAGTGCTTGATGTTTGCGCGATTCTTGCCTGCATTGACTATTTCCCTTTGTTCATCGTTGTCCGTTATGTCGGTTGTCCGTTATGTCGTGCTAGATGCTGCCTGTGGTGGAAAATCGCAATGGATGGCGTTGACCAAGTTCGGGTAGACTACTGCTTTGATTTCGTCTAAGACATGATTTGAATTGGGAAAATAGATCATTTAGCGTGTTATATTTAAACTGAATTGAACGGCAGATTGCTTCTTCATGGCTTTACGGCTTTATTTCCTGGCTTACGACTGCTGACAACGCTTTTTGCTTGCATCGATAGTTCTGCTCACTATTGATAGCTATTCCGACCTGATACTAACTTACCGCCTCCTGTCCACACAACCCATCTTACATTTAGCCATCCTGATTAGTCATTGGCTTGCGATGACTTAGCGTCTGTGCTTGGCGTTGTGTGCTACATATCTCACCTAGCTGCCGAGTTAAGTGGTCCGTCAACATCCGCTGCTTTTTGTACCTCATAACGCCCGTTTCGCTTCACCTTTGTAATTTTATACGGTCCGAGGTATTCGATAGCCAGTTTTTGCCACAGACTGTGTACGACGAATTGCGACGAGGTCTCCCTCCTTATATGCATACTCTTTCTCTTTTTGTGTCGTACTGTTTTTTATAAACCTGCTGAGCTTTTTCAATGCCTGCTTTTGCGGTTCGTCGGTTCTTTTTCCAGCAACTGCTTGATTTCATCATCAGCATTATTTTTTAGTTTGATGCCAAACAGCAGTTTAAGAGGCGATCTCTTTGTGGTCACATTAATAGTGATTTTTATGACTCTTTACACTCTGGCCCCAAACATAAACCATTTCTCGGGATTTTTTGATAATATTTTGGGTATAAGTCCGTAAATTGAACGGTTGACAAGCGTTTTTTCCGATTACCTTCCACTCACGTGCAAATCTATTTTCCTTGACATATTTCTCAAAAGTTGTCAACGTAAATGCTGCTCCTCAGCCGCTTATAATCACAGGACTTTGAAAGACCGACTTTCATGTAATGTATGTATCCTTTCTCACTTGATACAGAAATCCGTCCTTTTTGCCTAACTGATGATGCATTTACTGCAATTATTTGTTATTTGTGCCACCTTGCTCTCCAGGTGTGGTATCCAGTAGTTTTGTTGAAATGTGTGAATTGTTTTCTTGAGTGCAAAATGTCCGACATTGTGAGCGTCTGCGATGATTTCTCGTTCCATTTGCTTTGGCACTATTAACAAATGCGTACCTTGCACCGATTTGAACAACAGCCCGCCTATGATTTTAACGTTTTCATATGGCCGGCTGGCCACAATTTTTAAAATCGCTTTTGTCATTTCATCGCCTGCGTTTGTTAATGCGACCTGAAACGTCTGATGCCACCAATATTACCTGTTGTGGGGACAGTTACTTTTTAAATGCAGCACAATCCGTAACCAACTTGAATGGGATGCCGATTATATATTGGCGAAACTTTTTTGACCGGTTTGACCGGACCAGCTTCGATAACATATCCCAGGAAATGGATTTTCGTTTGCATAAAACGACACTTCTTCCATTTTGGTTTTCATCTATATTCTACTGCTCTTTGAAATACTTGTTTCATCTTATCAAAACGTATGTCTGCTGTTACTCCATTTATAATATCATTCATGTACAGGCCCAAAATAAATCCATTAATTAAATTTTTAAACACATGGCTTACAAAGCGAATGAAAATGGCTGTCGAATTACGGAATCCAAATGCTTGATAAATTCGAACAGACCCTCTTTCGTGATGAATGCCGTAAGTCCTCAACTGAGACATAGAAAAACCATCTTCCAAATCCATAACGATGAAAAATTTAGCTTTTTATAATTTTTGGCACGATTGTTACGTCGATTGGCCACTCGGCTTGAACTATACTCCCCAATTCATCGTGAAATGTGACGGAATATCAGCATCAGAATTGGTTTTCACAACGTTATACATACTTACCTGATTTATGTCCGTAATTTCCTCCGCAGCAGAGTAAGGAAACTCGTATCCGGCTGGTCAAGGTCAATTTGGATATAAAATCAAACCCTAGTAATGCATTACATCCGATGTCAATTTTGTTACGACCAAGAAGTTATGCATGTCGATGATCTCTACTCTCAGCTTCAAGTTGACCCACTGGACTGAATTTTTACACCGACCAGGGGGCAAATTTTTTTTGTACCACATTTATGTCTTCCGAAGACATTCACTCCTTAGACATAAGTCTACTTTTGTTGCAGCAAAATTACTGAATATCACTTTTGCAATCTTTACGTAGGTGATCTGATGAGTCCACTTTTTGTGGACTTTCTTCGTCTGTGGACTTGGTATCTGATCATCGATTCGGTATCCACCTCATTTTCATGGGATCGTTTCACCCGTGCATTTAGCTGTTTGTGAGTTGCTGCATACTCTTTATCGTTCAAACTTCTCAGTCAGCAGATCACGCAGTGCATTTTAGTCGTGCACTGTCTTCGACTCCAAAAACAAAGGGACATTTTGGCACTTTTTGCTTGCTTTTCGTTTAAGTCATAAGTATTGGCATTTAGCCCAAAATTCGGAAACCACTTACTAATTTGAAGTTTTGGAAAAGTTTTCAATAACTAATTTTTCTTCATTTATAAGATATTGTTTTCCGCTTAAAAGCTTGCACTCGTCGTATGGTTCTCGTTCGTTAGATTTGCATACGCTCCTGTAAGCTTTCAACTCGTTTATATTTCTGTGAGCATAAGAGCGGCTTGAACACTGCTGTCCTTGCACACCCGTAGCCTTGGGTATTTCTGCTGTTCTTGACGGCTTGCTGTTGACGACAGCTTTGGCCTTTTCTTGCTTCCTTTCTCGCACTAATTGTTTCTGCAGGCCTCGCATTCATATAATTGTATACGCTTACCAATTGTACTTCTAATATATATGCAACTGTGTATGTATATTTGGAAATAGCTTTCGAATCTTTGGTCTATTCTTTTGTCATGAGAAAAAAACTTTTAAATATTTTAGTGCTACACCTTCCATAGACAATAAATGTACAAAGTTATTGATGACTGCAATCTTGATGTGCATTGGTCACATTTTAAAAGTGTATATATTCTTGATCAACATCACCAGTCTTTCTGTCTGTACGTCTGTGTGTATGAACACGTCGATTTCAGTGACTATAAAAGCTAGAATGGTGATCTTGGACTCATTCATACCACACGCAAATTAAGTTTATTTCAAATTATCGATAGCTCTTTTGGTTTTATCATCGATATTTATCGCTTTTTTGAATCGGTTTTATGCATAATTCCCAAACTATAAACGCTTGAGCCGCCAAACTTATTTTATTATGTTCGCGTAAAGCATACGAAGAATTTAAATGTTTCAGATTTTGAATACCTCCCCCCAATCGTCCCCAATATCGATAAAACCATAAAACCGCAAATCAAATACTACAGTGTTGAACTACAGTACTGAATATGTCCTGAGAATCAAAAATCTCTTTTCCGTAGTGGGGGCCAAGCTGCAGCACAAGCAATTTCTGTGTTCATGTGCACGTATACAAACAAATGCAAAATGTTGTATAGCGTTTTTCTTTCAATTTTTTTTGCATAGTAAAACTTTATTTTATCAGCCGTTAGGAGTCGTGCAGCACAAGTTGGAGGGTCCGTGCTCGAATCCCGCGTGGGCAAATGTGGAATTTATATTTTTTTTAATTATCAATAATTATTAATATTTATAGTTTTTATGACAAAAGCAGAATTTTTTAAGCGTTTCCTTAAAATTTTTTTATAGATGGTTAAGTTATTTTCTATCATAAATTAATTTAAATGGGAGTGTGGTGCGGTCGATAAGAGTTGTGCAACTGATGCTGTGGGTCCCACGTTCGATTCCTGGAGGCGTATTCAGCACTTTGCGTTGGTACTTGCCTCTGGTAATTGCCTCTGGTTTTAGGGTATTTCCTAGTCGGGAGGTCCCGACTAGAGAAATCTTACTTTTTGGTCTACGTTATGTTGTTCGCCTTGGACGTAAAAAATATTTTTCATATTTAAATGTCTCTTCTAATTATGCTTAAAAAAATAGTTTTTGTGAAATTTCGGTCTGTGCGTCCGTCGCCACTATTGAAGCTAAAGATTTGTAATTTTGGATACACACTCGCGTGTACCCGCTTCAGATAAAGTGTTAAGGATTTTGGGCTGCGCCCACTGAGGCGTGCCAAACCGATAGCTCCTAAAATCGCATATCGATAAAGTTCACAATTTTAAAGCTAGAGTTACCAAACTTGTTATGTAGATAGCTGGTAACCTCCTCAAGAGAATGCGACCTTGATAACCCGGCCACGCCTACTGGAATGCCCCCCAGCGCCCCGCCTTTCCAATCCGGATATGCCTATATTTCCCAGAGTTTTTAAGCTAGAGTCACATAATTTTAAATTTATATTGCAGGAATGCTTCCCCAAACATCGAAAAGAAATTGGGTGCCCACATCTCTCCTCGAATCGATGTGTTGCAAATTTCCATTATTTTTATATTGGGAGTCACCAAGCTTGGTATGTAGATAGCTGGTGACCTCCCCTAAAGGTTGCCACACTCATTATAATGCCCCCTAGCGCCCCTCCCCTTCAAAATCGGATATGCCTATATTTTCCACAGTTTTTTAGCTAGAGTCACCAAATTCTGCATTGTGTTGCAGGAATTCTCCCCTGGACATCACAGAACGAATTTGCTGTCCAGACCCCCTCTCGCCTCCATAATGTCGAATACCGATATACCTTAAAGCTCGAATCGATTATATAAAATTTATGGTTATCAAACTTGTTGTACATACAGCTAGTGACCTCCTTAAACAGTGCTTCCGTGATAGAACGCCCCAACGCCCCCACCTGCTAGAAATGCCTGTATCTCCCACAGTTTTCAAGCTAGAGTTGTTATTGTTATTACAGTAGCTTACTTATTATATTAAGGATGTTCAGTTTATTCTAAATGTGACTTTAAGGAGTCTTTCGCGTTTTAACGTAAATGCGTGTGTAGCTTCTGGGACCGACTGTCATGGATCTCACCACACGCTTTACTTGTTCTTTAATTTGTACTTTTGTAACGAGACCATTTTTCGTTTCTCTCTTAACTGTGTTATCTTCTAGCTGTTTTTCGATTTCTAAATTCAGCCCTTCTGACGTAGGACCCAAATTCCTCCATGACCTCTAAAATAGTTGATTTTCGACATGGACCTTCTCCTCTCCCACCTTTTTAACATCATAGCGCCCAAGTTTGTGAACTTTAACTTCTTTGTATGGACCGAGATATTTCCCTTTTAGTTTTAAATCTAAATCTTTTCAATTTATACTTTCTGAATATCGCATACGAACACCTGTCAAAATCCTAATTGGCGCAATCTCTTTACTCCTCGTCTATATATTTCGTATCGTCTGAGGTACTCTACCCAAAAGCTTATACCAACAGCGTGGACTTTCGTAGCTTAAACAACATTGGTATTGTAGAATTGAAGTCCACGAATAGGTTTTGGTATTTAAGCAGGAGCGGCTGTTGTTATCGCTCCCGGAGGTTTTATTAATCTGTTCTTTACAATATTACATATATTAAGTATTACTAAGCCTAGGGCTGCGCAGTCCTCAGTGGCAGCGCTGCCTTTTATATATATAAGTAGTTTTATATATAATATATAACATTAATATATATAGCTTATGTAAGCAGCGAAAACGTCGCTGGCGGGACAGAGCGTGCTGTGCACATATATATCTTATACCAGCGGTCACTGCATGGAACACATGCTGGCGCGGCTTGTATGTAGTCGAGGCTTTTTGGGCTGATCATATTTCGGGGTACTTAAACTGTACTTTAATATGACTTATGATTATGCAAGTAAACTTAGTGCCGTTGCACTCCAGTATTTATGTCTATTGGACATAGTACTGAGTACAGTGAGCTCTCGATATGTGCATACCACAGTATTGTGAAATGTCAATGGTCAATGTGAAATGGCTTATCGCCTGTATAAATTGGTAATAAATATACTTCATGGTTTCCAGCTCTCGCATTTACCAGGATACACTCTACACAGTTTTCAACTAATAGAGCTACTTTTCTCTTCAACTTTGGTATAAAGTACGGGTTTTCGAATAAATCTTGCGTTTTCTCTGCGAATTGTCACTGTCTGTAAGCAATCTGAATTATTTTAGTCTCTATTTGAGACCACTATTCGTTCTCGATCCGGGTCTTTAAAAATAATATAATTACCACAAAACAAGCTATACGGTTTAAAGCATCCGCATTCCTTATTTTTGTACCTGACCAATGTTCTATCACATATTCAAAATCTTGCAAGTATATCGCCCTTGGCTACTGGCTACTTGCAAAGGCACCACCTTCTTCATAGTCATGGCTAACGAGTTAAAATCAGTGATGATTTGAACTTTGTTCCACAGACATAAGTTCGCCGTTTTGGTAAGGCGCCTATTACTGCCAACACTGGATGTAACCAATTATCCCCTGGATCACTCTGCAACATGCATCTCCAAAACCAAGGTTAGAAGCATCTGCAGGTATCTCCGTTGCCAAGTTCGGATTAAACAGCTTTAGAACGGGCTTACTAATTAAGGCTGCCTTTAACTGTTGCAGCTCTTTAAACTCGAACTTTGCCCGATAACAGCTTAGCGATCACTATAAACTTTCCGCAGCACCAAGTCAATCCTAAGAAAACGTTGTATACTTATGTAACTCCGCTTTACTTCGCCTCGTACTGAGTCCAAGCTCAAATTTTGAGTCCAAGCTCAAATTTTCAATATTAGTGATATATATACAATTTTAAATCAATGTTTAACTAAAACTAAGTTAACTTGACTTATAACGCTATGTTAGTTTTTCTGCAAGTTTGATCGTTTTTTCATATTCACTTTTTTTAGTTTCTTTGCCTCCAACTTACCACGATCTTTTCACAGATAGTTCATTCGTCGCCCATAATCCACAGCTGGTTGCTTTCATTCGTCTAAGCACGCCCGTTGTTACTTTTCTGCCAGCTCACATCAGCTCACCACAGCAGCAACAGCCTCTATGTTCTTTGTGTAATATCCCAAGCGTCGCGTCATGCCACTCCTAGTAACTGATATTTTTCTGTATCTCCAGATGCTTTTGCAGCCTTGTCTCCTTTCGCAGTCTTGTTGCTTGATACGAATTACACAACTTTTCAAATTTTTGCATTTTTGCAGCATACAGCTTTTTCGGTCGGACTTCAGTGACCTCCAACAGTTTTTCAAGTTTTCATTTGGAACTTTGCTATTTCATAACAATCTCTGTTTACTATAGCATAATTTAAACACGAAATTGTTGTTACTTCACTTTGGTTGAGCCAAAAAAAATTGAGGCCTCAGTGTTTCGCAGTGATGCAAACGATGGTGAGACCACGTCATTATTATTACAGTAGCTTATTTATTAATTTTATTAAGGATGTTTCACAATGTTTATACTAAATGTGTGACTTTGATGTGTCTTTCGTGTTTTACCGTAAATGCGTGTGTAGCTTACGCGATTCTGGCACCGACGGTGATTGATTGATAATTAATTGCTACATAATTAATAAGTCAAAGGAAATAATAATTAAAACTCTACAAACATGTCGTTTAAAAGGCTCTTTATATAAATGTGCGGTACAATTACTCTGTCTACAATTTACTGCCCACCCCCATCTCTGAGGATCAATGTACGCGATTCTTTAATACACTAGGTGAGCGATTTACCGCAGCTCGTAACTATAATGCCAAAACACGCTTTGGGAAAATCAGCAGCTAACATACTGGTCGGCAGATTCTAAAAAACTTAAAGACATAATTTATTTTGGAGTCATCCAAAAAGATCCCATAAAGCATGTAGTGTATAAGTCAGACTTATCAGCTGATCTCTCGGTACGCTAAAGTATAAACATGAAAGAAGGCTCTAATCGGAGTTACTACCGTTTTCGGATACCTGAACCCATCTAAGAGGTGCCCTTACACACATTTTAACCCACACAAATATGTCTGATGCACTGTTTGCTTATTGTTACTTGGCTTAAAACATTTTTTTAATAACGTAACTTTTATGTTTTATAATCGATCTTATCCAATAGATTCGTGTAGTGCTGAACAATATAAAAATGCATAGTCTACGAAAAACAACTTTATAAATTAAAGGTTGCTGTAGATTTTTATCGGTTATAGAAAAACTTTTAGAGTTATCGATTATGTCGATCTGCGACGACTTTCGTGTCTCACATACTGACTGAACGCTTGATTTGGGTGCAACGCAAAAAAACGTTCGTCAACTTTTTCAAAGACGACCATATGGCGAAGGCCCATGCCGTTTCAAGTGCTTCAATTGCGACAAAAGGTGTACTGTATTTGAAGTGTACTGTGTACAGTGTACTGTATATGAAGATGACGTCCAACACAGACCTATAAACACAAATTGTAGACAAAGCCTCAACCTGCTGCCAAAGCAAAGGTTGCAGTTTAAGGAAAAAAATGGACAACATGCAACTTTAGTTGCAGTGTCAATAGCCTAAAGCAGTTGAGTCCTGTCCGATCGGGGTACGGAAATAACGCTGCCCCGCAAGCTAACGGACAAGTCGATAATCAAACTATTTAAACCAAAACCAAGCTTATTGGCACAAACTGATCTGGATCCTGTTAGAGAAAGCTAGTGCAAATATCCAAAAGTCACAAACATGAAACGAAACTCAATATGTTCTGAATGATACCAGCACTCCACTAAAGTATAAAGTAGGAGCAAAGACAATATAAATTCTAAGATGAGTAACGCAGTTCAACTAAAGACAATAAAGCATCTTAATTTTTTAGCAAAATTGAGAACGAAAACAAAATCGGTGCACTTGCGCTCTCACAATTTAGCAGCGTGTGTGTATATCTATGCATTAGCTTTGATTGCTGACTTGCGCCAAAAGGCAAGATCAATAGATAAATATCGCCACAATACGATTTTTTAAATTTCATACTCATGTTTATTTTTGTACCCTGAACCCATTGAAAATGGGTAAAAAAAAGGGTATAATGGTTTTGTGAAAATGTATGTAACAGGCAGAAGGAATCATCTCCGACCCCATAAAGTATATTTATTCTTGCTCAGCATCACTAGCCAAGTCGATTTAACCATGTCCGTCTGTCTGTCTGTCTGTGAAACGCGTAGATTTCAGAGACTACAACAGCTAGAAAGCCGATCTTGGACTCATTCGGTTCGTATATACCATACGCAGATCAAGTTTATTTCAAAAGATCGATAACTCTTTCCGTTTTCTTATTACCTATATTTATCGCTTTTTTGACTCGGTTTTTTAGGCATTAGTCCTTAACTATAAGCGCTAGAGACACCAAATTTTATTATGTTCGCGTAAAGCATACAAAGAATTCAAAACATTCCGGGTTTGGATACCTCCCCCCAATCGCCTCCAATATCGATATAACCACACAATAATTGTGCATTAATTTTTATGCACTGAATAAGTCCTGAAAATTTCTTAACGATCATACAATAAGAATTTCTTTTCCGTAGTGGGGTCCAGGCTGCAGCACAAGCAATTTTTGTGTTCATGTGCAGGCATACATACAAATGCAAAATTTTGTCAAGCGTTTTTCTTGGAATTTTTTTTACATAGTAAAATCGAATTTTTTCGCAAGAATATTAATCGAAGGAGTGGTCCAGCCGTTAGAAGTTGTGCAGCTGAAGTTGGGGGGTCTGGGTTCAAATCCACCTTGGTATAGGTTTGAATTTATATTTTCTTTTTTTAATTATAAACAATTATTATTGATATTTATTTTTTTTTATAACAAAAGCCGAATTTTATTAGCGTTTCCTTGCTTTCGTTTTAAAGGATGGTTAACTTATGTTATAACATAGGCAAATTAAAATGGGCGTGTGGTGCAATCGGTAAGGGTTGTGCATGTGAAGAAGTGGGTTCCAGGTTCGGATCCCGGTTTTGCAGTATTTTATTTTTCGTTGATAATTGCGAATTTGTTTTTTTTTTTAATTTTTAACCACCTTAATACTCATAAAGTGTCGAGAGTTTTTGTGTATGTGTTAAATGCTGGGTTAAGGGTATCTCCTAGTCGGAAGATCCCGACTAGAGCAATCTTACTTGTTACTGATGTATTGGCTGTAGAATATTGATTGTTACATCCACTTAAGATTTTATATCGGCTTAATTTTTATATGAAATTTGTATATATATATATATATATATAGGTGTAACGACCTCGGCATTGACTCGCAAGCCACTCGGATGGTATGGCTTTTGAAAAGCAAAAATCCATTAAAAAGCCACGCCAGAAAATTTTTTCTTACGTTCAAGTACTTACGCGAAGAAAGGAGGTGCGTAATACGCGCCAATACCAGTATTTATAAAAACTTTTAATTAATGTGCATATACTTTTTCTTATAATTCGTCAAATGTTTTCTTTTTAAATATGCCGATTAAAAAAAATACTGTGATTTCCCTTTTTAATAATGTTGAAAATGTTTATTTGAATATATTAATAAATAAATCTAAGTATGTGTGCAAATTTATGAATTCTTGATCAACATTTCCTGCAATATTGACACTGAAGCATAACTTTTCTCATCATATCTGCGATCAACTATGCAGCACTTCTAATTTGTATAGCAAACGATATTTGGTTTGACACCTCGGCAAAACCAAACTATAGTCATGTGCGACATTTAAAATCTGATAAGGGTTGTAAAAAAAGAAGATTTCATTTTATTGTTCTAGTGTCAATAAACATGATTTTTTTTTGTATATTTTCAGAATTGTCATGAAGGATGTCACACGCGACCTGAAATTATTCTGTCTCATATTTCCTCGGTTCATTTTAAACAGAACTCCAACATAAGTAGCAACAAAATTGAATGCATTTTAGACGACTGTACCACAGATTTTGATATTTCAATTTACGATAGATTAAATGATTTATTAGGAGTCTCACCTTTCTTGGAAGAATATGATACTGATGATTATATAGTGGAAAGTGCGAATCCAATGGAAATGCAAATAAAATGTAATTCGCTTAAATTACATTTAAGGTAAGTTTTTTAAGACAAGAATAAAGCTTAATGTTAGATTATAAGAATTTGAGTTGCTTAGGAATGTTTAACCGTAAATATTATGTTCTATTTTATATGTTGTATTACTTATGTACATATATACCTATAAATTTTACTTTCGAATACGCGTCTAATGGTATCTCATTCCATACCGATAACTTGTTACTCAGTAAGAGAAAAATCCTTTTTGTAGTTTTTCAAAAATTAAGATAAATTACGTATTTTCCCGTTGGTATATCTTTTTGAATCTTTGCAGAATTACTTTTTATCAAGAACCCAGTTCCCAACCCAGAACCCAGAACCTTAGTTCTTCGAATTTCCAAACCACAAAAGTTACCGGTATATTATATATATATATATTTAAGAGCTATTAGGTTAACTTTACACGTTTTTCTTAAGTAGGTAACAAGTTACAGGTGAAACCACATTTAAAGTTTTATATTTTGGTGATTAAAAGGTAATAAATAACAATTTGGATATATTTTTTAATATGTCTTAACCATTAAAATTCTGCAACTTTTAAAATATTTTTAACTGGGATATGTTTTTGCATTGTTTTTGTTCGATTGGGCGTGGCCGACATATCAAGGTAGCAATCTTTAGGGGAGGTCACCAGCTAACTACATACCAGATTTGGTGGCTCTATCTTAACAAGTAAGATCGTTGCAGTCGGGCGTTACCGACTGCGTTATACTCGTTCACATTCTTAATTATTATTATTATTTTGAAAAATTTTGGTACAATGTAATGTGGGTGGGGG
>SCDY01002281.1:0-31462 GCA_004143825.1 Drosophila micromelanica | reverse complement strand
ACAGAAAAAATTTTTTGGCCACGCCCACTCCCGCTCCACAATCGCGAAAACCGATATACCTGATAGCTCCAATCGATAAGTGTTGCATATTTGCACAATTTTAAAGCTAGAGTCACCAAATTTGGCATTTAGATAGCTGGTGACCTCCTCTAAAGATTGAGACCTTGATTTCCCGGATTTCACGCCCACTAGAACGCCCTCCAGCGCCCCCACCCCGCCGCAAATGCCAATATCTCCCACAGTTTTCAAGCTAGAGTTACCAAATTTAGAGGGTAAAATAACTGGCCATCGCCTTTAAAGATCGGCACAAAATTTCGGCGACGAACCCCCCCCCCCCCCCCCCCCCCCCCCCCCCCCCCCCCCCCCACACCACCCCCACCCAAATTACAATATACCGAAAATTTTCAAAATAATAATAATAATTAAGAATGTGAACGAGTATAACGCAGTCGGTAACGCCCGACTGCAACTTTCTTACTTGTTTTTTTTTGTTTTTCGAAAAGTCAAACTTATTTTTGAACAAAAAAAAATTTGTAAAAAATTTTGAATCTCGAACATATATTTGTAAACGACTGTGGTTTTTACAATTAGTATAAAAAATAACATTAGAGAGGTTTCTAAGGGTATAAAATTTATTGTCAAAGATCATGCCAAAATTGACAAAAGGTTTTACATGTAAAGTTCTCATGACTTCCATGGCTTCCATATTTCAAGCTCCCATAGCAATTAAAGCCTTATATATAAAATAAAAAATTGTGCGTGAAAAAACTTACGTTGAGAACATAAAAAAACTGATACAATTTGTAATACCCTGGGGCATGCCAACATTTGAGAGGCTTTCGCAAGGATACCCAGCTGACATTTAGACAATAGAAATAGCATGCATAAGTTAGCTAGAAATACACACACACACGCAAATACACACACACGCACACATATGGATAGTGAGGCTTTGTTACCTCGATGTGCTCACAGACGCAGATGCCCTCCTCGCAGTAGGCGCACAGCTGCCACTTGCGTCCGCTGGCCAGTCCCTTGAAGAGCAGCTGGGGCTCGTCGCTGAGGAGCGGCTCGTATTGGGGCTGCTGGAACTGGAGTTCGCGCAGCTGGCGCTTGAGGCCGCCGGTGACGCCGCCGACGTCGCTCTGCTCGAAGGCATCGCTGCGACGCATGCGATAAACGCTGCACTTGCGCTCCAGCGGCCCGGGCGGCGGCTGCATGGCCTCGTCCTCGTCGTAGGCATCCGCCGCGGTCAGCGGCTGGCGCTCCGCGGAGTCGTGCGGCTCCTCGTCGTCGTCGGCGCGGCGCAGCTTCACAGCGGCGGCGTGGCCCGGCGAGGCCATGGGCGTGGCCGGCGTTATGATTATCGAATCCTGAGGCGCCACAAACATGGCCGTTGCGCCGGCTGCCAGCTGCAGCTCGGCGGCCGCTGCGGATGTGCTGGCCATGGCCATGTCGATGGGCGTGCCAGCTGCCTCCACCGTCGCTGGCAGGGCGGGCGTCGTCGGCGGCGTTGCCTCCATTTGGGAGACCAGCGGCAGCGTGGCCGTCGCCGACTTATGCAGCTGTCCCCTGCCCTCCGCCGCTGCTGGATGGAAGCCGGCGCTGCTGCTGCCGCTGTGCCGATGCACGAGCTTCGGTGAGACGCGTCCATGAGATGAGGCAAACTGTTGATATGGCGTCTGCGGTGGCGCCGCGGGCCCATGATGCAAATGACTGTGCCCGTGACCCTGACCCAGCACCACCTGCCCGTGCAGATGGGAGTGCGTGTGCGCGTGGGCGTGTCCGTGCCCATGGGTGTGCGTGTGCGTGTGCATGCGCAGCTGGAGCACGGACTGCGTGTCGGCGCCCTCCTCGATGGGCAGCAGCGATCGCGACTGCGTGTAGGTGGCGCTCAGCTTGCGGCCCTGCGGCTGCGGGGCACGCAAGTAGGTGGTGGGCAGCTGGTGGAACTGGCGCGACTGGCTGCGCGTCGGCGTCGAGGCGCCGCCATCGGGAATAATGATGCCTGGCGCTTTCGGTGGATGTAGTTTCGCTTGTAGTATTTGGTTCTTCTTCTGCTGTCGCTGGCGTTGGCGCGCCTGGCGCGAGGCCAGCGAGGCGCCGCCAGCAGCCGCATACATTTTGTGTCGATTTGCTTAGGTTTACCTCTGGTCTAAAAACTAATTACCTTAATTAACATTCGGCGTGTGCTCGACTTGAACGTTTCTATCATCAATTATACTCGGTAAGCGGTTTAAATCTCTATTTGCATTACTCTAACCTCACTTTTTGTTTATCTAACCTCAATTTTTGTAGTTCTAAGCTCATTGAGCGTTTTCATATTCATTTCGTAAGCACCTCGAACTTAAACACTTTGCATTTTTTTTAGTTAAAACCTCACTTGAAGTTATAACCGCCATTTTGCGACCTTAACCTCACTTTTTTTAAACTTCCCTCTAATGATAAATTGCAAACAATTTAAAGCTCACGGTTAGCAGCTATTACTTGATTCTTGTTATACTCTAAGTTCTTGTTTAGCTGTTAAAAGCGGCTTATATGCAACTCTAACTTCATTTAGCGTTTATAACCTTACTTGCTGCACTTCGAACCTTACTTCGTGCACTTTAAACCAATTTTAATTAGCAGCTTTTTTTAATGCTAAGGTCACTGACAAGTCAAAAAATTACCTATTTAACTTCTCCTCAATCGCAAACCTAACCTCTTTTGTTGGTTCAAACCTAACCTCACTTTGCAGCAATTCTCAGTTGCTGACGTAAAGAGTGTTTTAAACTAAATGTTAAAATTCTTAGCAAAAGTTTCGTTTGTTTTGTTTCTTGTGTTTGTTGCTGAGTGTCCCTGTAAATATGTCTAATTTGCTATAACTTGTATTTACTTAAAAAAAAAAATGCTGTGCAATTTGTTATGTCGATCCAAAAAACTGCTTCATTTAGGTATTTTAATGTAGTGTGTGTTTTTTATATATTTGTATTGTTTTTTTTTTTTTTGAATTTGTGTCTGTATTGACAAAAATGATTGTACTTTGGATTACTTGCTTAAGCTTCAACCGAGTGACATATAAAAATTGTTGAAAATAAACCTCATTGAAACCATCAAAAGTAAAAGTTGTTGTTGATATAACAATTTGTAAATGTATATGTGTATATATAAACTATGCTTGAATATAACCAAACTCAAAATCGCTGACTTAACTTAGGCTAGGGAGTACATTTTTGTGCATTTTGTTTTGTTGTTGCTGTTGGTTTATAAAAAAATATATGTATATATATGTCAAAAAATTTATTATCGCTTGGTGTCTATTTTAAAAAATATGTTTCTTTTTGGGCTTTGTTTGTTTTTTACAAATACATTTAACGACTCTTTGCTTATAAATATTTCAAAAATATGCTCTGTTCACAATTGAATTGCATATTTTTTTTTGTTTTTGTTTTTCTGGGCGTATTGTCTGTGTGTATCTTTTGTCTCAACTGTACTTTAGTTCATCTATATGATCAAATGATTAAATTAAAGTTGTTTAAATGTAAGTTTACTTTGCTAAAAGCTGCCTGGATTATTTATAAAATGCACTCTGCACATATGGTATATATATATATATTTCTATAGATTTGTTTGGTAATTGTCTAACTAGTGTCCATAAGCGTACAAAAAGCGTCTAAAGCCTAAGACACACACATACACACAAATATAGACATGTACACAACTTAAGAGAATAATTTAATTTATTTAGAGTTTTTTTGTTAAATCGGTTTATGCAGCTTTTCTTAACTTGAGTTTAACATGGAAGCGTCCTAAAGCCCGTTTTGTTTTGTTTTTTGTTATTTTTATTTTATTTATTTTTCGTAGTTTTCCTATTAAGTTTTCGTTTTTCTGTTTAGCACAGCTTGTTGACCAGTTGAAATACACACGCACACACACACAACGCTTGGTAATCCTTATTAAATATCAGCTCGACTACATTTTCAACAGTTTCTCGTTATTTTAGATTAAATTAAATTTGCTGCAGTTTGTATTTGGTGCATTTTGATATTTCTGGCATTGCACAACATTGTCGATAGATTTCGCTAGACATTTATCTAAACTTATGTATATAGACGGATTTACTGCAAGGAACACGATAATAATCGATAACAACAGTACTTAAAATAACATGAACATATGGTAGACGCATGTTTTTTATGTTATACAATTTTATAGCATCTATTTTCTAAGCTGTAAAGTATTTACGTGAATAGTGTGTGGAAGAATAATAATTATTTAGTACAGTTATCATGAGGGTTCTTAAATAGACACATCGTTTTTGCAAAGTTCTCATTGGCATGTCCCAAGACATTTCACGTTAAATAAAAGTCGAATATTTAGAAATGCTGAAAAATTAAGATTTAACAGCTAAATTTAATATCACTTCAAAGTATATTGAAAAAAAAGGTAAGATATAAAAAGATGTCATTAAGAAATATTCATTAAGAAATATTCATTAAGGAATATTCTAGATAAAACAAACTTTAGAGTAAAATATATCCTTAAATATTCAAATGGAAAATATCTCAAAGTATCTCCCGTAAATCAAATTTCAAATCAGATTCTTTTCATAAAAATTTCGGTTTTCCATTTTCTCTTCATTTAGTTGCACACAGTTCCGCACTCATCCATCATTAATCAATTTCACAACTCGTTATGGATGATTTGTTGAAAAAGTAAAGAGAAACGTGGAAAAACCATTGAAAACAATTTTCACAATCGCCACACCCTTTGGACACACCCAATTCAAAACTCATCAAACAATAAAAATGTGCAAACTTTTATGCTTTGACTTTCACTTGGAATCCTTCAAGTTCTCTGATAAAGTTCAACACGTTCAAAAGCAAAAAAAAAAACCAAAAAAAAAACCATGAAATGAAATTTCATCTTGTTGCTACAAAAAATAAAGAACAGTGCAAATAAAAAAAACAACAGAGAAGAGAAACTTTGGACCCCCATAAAGTTTAAGTTCCGGGTTTTGTGCAAAATCACAGCCATAACACAAATTTAACGATGCGCCAAATGTTGTCGGCGGGGAGGGTGAACTGGCTGTGAATAGGGAAATGTGGCAGCTTTAGGAGACGCCCGAGATCATAGTACAGTAAAGCTATGTTAATGTAGATTGTGTATTGTGTTGTCTGTGCTCTGATTGCATCAGTTTTCACTGATATTTTTTATACATTTTAAACGTAAATGGGCATGAACAGAGTATGTTGCAGATGATATCATTTACCAACGCCAAAGACACAACATCGATTGCACCAGTATAAGTATAAAATGATACTAAAAAGTAAATTCCGAGGTAATATTTCGACACATCTTTTTACACACATATACTCAGAAGTCATGCAAGGGAAAAAGTCTTGTTACAGAGAACCTTTTAGCCGGGTTCGCGCTAAGTCTTGATTTGCTCTGTTTCGGTATTTGTTGTTGTTGTTGTTATATAAATGTTATTGCAGATATTTTTTCATGTTTTCGAAAATATTTTCACCGCCCGAGTTTTGTACGTTCTCACTGGCTGTTGGCTGCTTTCCGTTCGCTTTAATGCGGGCCACATGCAATTTTGTCGTAAACACGCAAATTAAATACGTTTCAGGTTTGGTTTCAGTTTTGGGCTCGCCAACCTTAACATTTACCATGGCCCACAACAACACAAAATTCAGGGTCACAACGCGTCTACTTAGCCATTACGACGATTTCTCTTAATTTTTTCTATTTCCATTTCTTTTTTGTTTTTGTTTTTTGCTGTGCTGCGTATCTTGACCAACTGCAAATGCTGGCTAACTGACGACAATGTTTAGGCGCTTAAAACGCTTGGTTGGGCGTGTGGCTTATATAACAATTTGTTGATGCCTTTTGGCGCACAACACGCACTCAAGGCTAATTAAAACCCAGACCCCTGGCAACGCCCCTACAATAAATGCGACGGCCTTAGCCCCAAACCGATGACGAGCATTACGGCCAAGTTCCTATATATAAGGCCATGTACGCGCAACTGTGCCAGCTGCTCAGGTGCGATAAATGATAGTTGGCCCAAAAAGGCGCTGACGCTGACGTGTTGTTGGTTCTCTTCTCAACTGTTTGTAACTGCCGAAAACAGAACATTGTATAAAATCTTATCTATTGGGAATCATATTCATTTATTTAAATATTTGTACAATAATTTTTTGATACAAAGAAATTCTTTAAAATCTTGGACTGACAATTTACAAACCATTTACATTGAAAAGAGAAACCATTTTAAAAAGAAAAGCAAATAAATTAAGTGTAGCTTAAAACGGCCCGACAATTGTTTAAATATATGTATTATTTTTTGCGTGTTAGCCACAAATTAAAGTGGGTCACGAGTAATACGAATTTAGTTGACAGCAATTAATGCTAGCCACAGTTTCAGGCTGTGGAATGCTGCTAAAATCAATAGAATTGCAAACTAATAACAATTTATGGCTCACAAAAGGCAAAACATGAGGCGTAAATTATGCAAACTGGCTAATTACACTCGGATGCTGTTTTGGTCAGGCTTGTAAGCCATTATAAAGAAAGGAGCAAAAACACACACACTCGCACACACACACTCACACACACACACTCACACACACACGCGCCCACAGCTGAATGAGTCAACTTGTGCATAGTTACGCAAATCGAGCGAACCAACTGGTCACAGGAGACCTTATATCAAACAGTCTGTCCGCTTGAGTCAGACAATGCGGCGTATACGTCATGCGGCTACCAAAGGAGCAGTCGGCAGTCGGCAGTCAGCCAAAGGTAGCAAGCGGCCCAAGCGTATTCGCTTTATTCATTCATGGCGCATGAATATCTAACAACCACACACAAGAAAACATAAAGAAACCACAAGCGTGTTCCCAAAATTCGCACGTACTAGTGAAGGTTTTTATAGGATTTATAAACATTTGAAACATTTGTCCATGCACAAATTCATATACATAAAATATACCAATTGGTTTTGTTCGAATCTTTTCTGAAAAGCGTTAATATCATTACTTATTCATTAAAGGGTTTCTATAAAATTCATGAAAATTTTAATGCAAAATTTCAGTTGAATAAATCAAATTTATTTATTTGATTGCTTGCTTATGCAGAAAATGTATGTAAATAAAATTATTTCTTTATTTTGAAGTTTCTTTTGAATTGGAATGTAAAAGTATTTGACGTTGTTTTTGTGGAGTTTACGTTTTATGGAATGCGATTAAGTCATTTATGCGTCGACTTAACCGTGTGTGCAATATGCAAACACACGCACACAAACAGGCGGCGCCCGAGCAGGGACCTGCCAATGCCAGCAGACAGAGAGAGAGAGAGAGAGAAAGCGAGAGAGATAATGTGAGAGAGACGCATACACAAGCAGCTGCTGCGGCACGTAAAGTTGTCTACGCAGCAACGGCGTCGGCATGCGGCCGGATTTCGCTTTTGTTTGCGCTTGTTGAGATTGAAATTAAAATTTAAATTTATTTTCAGTTGACTTTTGTGGCGTGGCCAGCGTTATTTATTTTTTTGCACGCCATTATATGTTGCACACATCACAGCGCCAGTAAGTTAGTGCCACAAAAAGTTGCTATTTGTGATTGTTAATTAGACGAGCGTTTTAACTGACTCTTATTTGTGCGCGCTAATGTCTGGATAGTTCCAGAGAAAATTATGCTTGATATTAGTTGGACCGGGGCCTACTGCAATTTGAGCCTCATTGATATTTAAATAAACTGGCTTTAGAATAAGCGTTAATAGAACTATGTTGCTGATAAGTAACCATATCTTTTGCAATTAAAGTTTTAAGCTTTATAAACATTTCTATAAATAATGTTTGCATTACATTAATAAAATTTGAATTTGAATGCATTATCTATGCCTGAATATATAGATAGATTTATTCTTGTTGAAATCAATAACCAAATTCAAATTTGATGGATTGATTATGTACAAAAACAAACACCTAAAGGTTATTGACACGCCCTGTGGCTGTCTCCAACTGTTTTCAACTTTCTCAATATTTTTTTAAATTTAATTTTGAGAGTGACAGAACGAGAGGGAAAATAAAGAGAGAGCTAGACACTTATTGAGTACTTATTGACAGCAGTTGAGTGCGCTAAAACATTGTAGAATTCGCTACAAACAATTCCAAAGCTATTTCCAAATGCAAATTTGTCAATAAATTTGACACACGCACACTTACACACACACACACACATGCTGAAGGCACATTGAAATTGAATGCCTGACAGGCGTATGTATGTGGCCGTCCCGTCGCAGTAAACCGGAAATGTTTATAACCAGCCAGAACCGGATATATTATTGATTATCGAAACGTTAAACGTTTTTTTGCTTTTATGCTCTTATTATTATTATATCATTTCCATTTATTATAACATTTTTTCTTTACTATTTTTTTTGTTGTGTTGCTGGCACGCGCTACATGTGCAAGAAAACATATCAATTTGATAGCAAACTATTTGCAGGCACTACACCACCCCAGTTTCAGTTCCAGTTCCATTCCCAGTCCCCGAGCTGGCTCCAGTTTTGGGGCCCTTTTCGTATTTTTGGCAAGAAGCCGTTTGGTTTCTTATGTAAGTGGAGCAAGTGGCAAAACGCAACTCGCTGCTGCTGTTGTTGTTGTTGTTGCTTTTATTGCTTTAATAAGCAGCTATCTGCACCGCATCGAAGTGTTCTCAGCCCCCCTTCCCACTCAGCTCATGTCTGCCTCTATTTCAGTTGCTTGCCTGGCTGTCGACTTCCGTTTCCGTTCGCGTTTTCCCCATGTTTTCTTTCATCGTTTTCGTCGTCAACACTTGAGGCAGACAGTTAGTTGGCAAAGGGCGCATATTGCAGCGGGGCGTGGTGGCAGAAGCAGCGACTGCTGTCATTCATAAGTTTTCAGTTTTGATTTCAAATTTAGGCACATTTTTAATTAAAGTGTTAGCCTAACAACCGACTATCGGACAGGCTGACTAACTGACATGGCATGAAAGGGTCGTTGCTGTGGCACAATTTTTAGCATTGCCTTCAACACTGCTCGGGATTCGCATGCCACTGACATTGAGCCATTGAGGATTTTAGCCTACCGAAAATAAAAATATTCATTTCGATGCAAACCAATTCAGCGGCCAAGCGTTGTAAAGCCAATTTTCTTTCATTGGCAAAAATATAAAACTATTTGAATTTTAAGCTAACTTTATTAAATGTTGCAAACTATAAAAACAATATTTATTTACCATATGTAAAAATTTAAAGGTCAATTATTATTGAAATAATATTTATTTTATATAAATTTGGAGCACTAACAGTAAGGTTGCCAGCGGCAAAGACAATGAATTGACTGTGATTTATTTATATTTGTTTATGCAGAACTATGCAGAAAAGTTAGTCACATTTAAAAACAAAAGGTGAAAGAGACAGGCAGAGAGAGAGAGAGAGAGAGGCAGCAATATATTATATATTCATATAGAAAATAATTGAGAGATAACGACAGGTAAGGCTGACATAAAACTATTGCAGGCATTTCGAAGTCCACGAATCCCAGCAAGAGCCATACGTAGGTAATAACATTAGCTATATCTCCTGCTTAATTGAAGCTGTTAGAGCCCAAAGGATGTTGCAATGTTGCGTTGAATGGGCGTCAGATTAAGACAAAGCACCTTTGTCATGGCCATGGGGCAATAGGCAAGCGACCAGAACCAAAGCACAACAGACAACAGGCAACAGGCAGCCCAGGCAAATATCACATAAAAGCAACAGCAACACATAAATAACAACACCACAATATGGGGGGCTCGAGCCGCGAGTGAAATGCGCCCAAACGCTGTCCACATGCCCAGACCCAAGTCCCATTTCCATTGTCCATTCCCAGACCACGCGGGCACGCCCACAAGGGCGGCTAGTTGGCCATTTGAGCCATTTGGTAGCACGGACTGCAAAATGGTATAAAGAACGCCATGAAGCGACTGTGTTTATTGCCTTTTATGTGCACCCTTAATGGCTACATTTGGCGCCCCAAATATGAGGGGGGGAGGGGGGTCAGTTGCCTTGGCCATTTGCAACTCACATACAGTTGCAACACTTGTGCACGGCCACAGTTGCAGTAACAGATCACAATAAGCAACAGTTTCGACAGCTGCACAAAAAATGTTGCCTACTTATGCGGGCATAAAAAAGCAAATCACATTTGACGAGCTTTATAGACTTCGGTCAAACCAAAATAATAAGTAAAAAAGGAAAATTAATTTTCGAAGTGTAAAAGACTAGTTATATTCGTTTTTGCAAAAAAAGTTGTTTTTTTTTCATAATTGTCAATTTTAATGGGATTTCTTTGAAAAAATAAATATTATTCATTTCAAATTAAATATTTGAGATTATAGTTTATATTGTTGATCGCCAAGTTTTATCAGAATATCTTGAAAAGCCGAGTATGTCTCATAAAAGTTTCTGGCCGATTAAACACTTATATAACCAACACCAAAACAAAAAAAATTAAAAAAGAAAGAATTTTTCTGTAATTTTATAGTAGATATTTTAATTTACTTTGTTATTTGAACTTTGTTACAAATATTATTTGTAGCGTCTAGAAAAACACAACAGCAATAAGAATAAATCGTAGACCAACCGTTTTCCAATCTCTGCTCCGTACTCCACACTAATCGATTATGGAGAGATAAATGCAAACGACGCTCAGCTATTAAAGTATGTACTTTATGTATATAAATGATTGTCCAACGGCCATACAATACACAAGTTTTTTGTTCTCTTTCTGGTTTATTCGAACTGCAAAACAGTTGCACTCGACTTCAGAAACCGACCCGAAAGGCCGCCCGTTCGGACAGTTGAACCTCAGTTATGTCTGACCTCTTTTGTGTTTTGTTGTGAGTGTCGAAGGGACTCGGAATTTATTTTGCATCCTTTTGCATTTAGAAAAATATTCGCAATTTATTTGGCTTTGCATATTGAGGTCAGTTTTGTGGGTGCCTTCTTCTGCTTTGTTGACCAATAAAAAATTGAGGTTAGTTTTGTTTGGACAGACATGCGACCCACAAGCAAAATATAATCGAAGAAGAGGAAGAACAATTCGAATAGGCAGATAAAATATATTATATGCATAACCGCCTTTTGGTGGCCAACAAAACAAAAAGACACGGGTCAGCACAAAATGCTTGACATATTGACACACTTGGCGTATGATTGATTTTTCAGGGCCCGAACCACAACATCATCAGCACCATCATCCGCTGGGGACCCAACTAGAATGTGGTTTTCTTTTCGGAAATATGCTGTGTAATTAATAGCAAAGTGGGCCGCACTCGAAACTTGTTGATCCAATAAGGTTGACAGTCCACAACATAACAGGAGAGAAGGGAGTCTCGGCAATACAAATAAATTGCTGTGTAAATATAAAGTGAGCCTCGTCATTGTCATTGTTATCTACTGCACAGCGAGTCGCCCCAACACGTTGACAATGCTAACTGCCAGTCAATGTAAGCAAGCCAGCCAGGTGAAAATCGGAAAACCAACGCGTTATGCAAATGTTAAACGGGAAATGTTGTTGTTGAATGGAAAATGGAAAAGTGGGAAATGCTATCTTGTTAACGCTTTGCCGTGCAGGTTGACCAAAACCACCCAATACCCTATACATGCATCTACATAAACATGTAAATACACGAATTCATGCATCAATTGGATAAAGGACTTGTTTCGACTGTTGGAATTTATGTTATGCAAATCTATATGTGATTTATTAGGATTTAATTTAAGTCGGTCGTTTATCTGACTGATTTATGTCGATAATGTTTTGTACTGGAAAGATATGCCAATATTAATTATAGAGATTATAATCGGGCCCTTTTTGTCAACAGCATGCGGCATATTAAGAAACACACATTCGTCAAAAGTATAGAATAAATTTCAAGAAAATATCTTTAAGATTGAACTTGCTGAGTATAAAATGTATCTTTAAAATAAAAAATTAAAATACAATTTTACAAAACTTACATAAGTTTTAAAAGCTCTGTGTGTCGATTCCTCAAAAAAATAATATGCGCATTTTCGCTGCGGCAAACATGAGACAAAAATTGGAAAAATAAAATTAAAATAAAATTAATCGAAAGGAATGTGTAAATAATATTATTATCATAATAAAAATGCATTTGCTTTTTACCTATTGTTCTCACTATTATCATTACAAAATGTATTATTATATTAATTGTTAATATTATGTTTGATTATCATACACTTAATGCATAATACATATTTTTAGTATTATGTACATATTTTTAGTATTATGCATTAAGTGTATGATAATCAAACATAATATTAACAATTAATATAATACTACATTTTTTAATGATAATACATATTTTTAGTATTATGCATTAAGTGTATGATAATCAAACATAATATTAACAATTAATATAATACTACATTTTTTAATGATAATAGTGAGAACAATAGGTAAAAAGCAGTTAAAAATATTTAAATTTCGAGCCGACTTGAATATAAATTAATTTTCTTTTAGAGCTTATAAATTCATAGATATATATATTGTTATTGTTTATAATTTCAAGGCAAGGTTGACAGAAATCTCTGCAACTATCAAATAAAGAGAAGACCTCTAAAAATGATTATATATCAGCCAATTACTCAGGTTTTAAATAATGCAAGCGTTTAGACCAACAGACAACTTCCCTTGGCCGCAAAAATGCATCTACGTCCGAACCAGATTTGTATCTATGAGTGCGCCCGTTTGTGTTGTTGTTGTGTTATGCTGATTTTGAGATTCGTGTGTGTGTGCAAATGAAGTGCACTTTGAGTGACATCGGCGTCATTGCCAATAGGCAGGCGGCAAAGTGCGAGTGCTCAAATTAGTTGCCCCGCTGCAATCGCCTGCCACATGCAACATGCCACTTGCTACATGCCACCTGTCGCCCACCAGTGTCTTAGGGGAGCACCTAATCCAATTAGTTGGAGACCAGCCACAAACTTGTGCCAATTCATTTTTGGCAGTAGCCTGCGACAAGTTTTTGAACTTAGACATGGCCAACAATCGACGAAAATGCGACTACGTTGGAGACAGGGACAGGGGGCGGGCCTTTTACATTTGCATTTGCGTCACGCGCAAAATTTTTAATTATTTTAAGATTTTTCTTTATTTATTATGTAACTTAATTTGCATATTTGAAATGCAGCCGACAAATGCAAAATACATAAGACGAAAGACAAAAGTCTTGCGAATGCAAATGAACAAGTGAAAGGGAAGAATGCATAAAAAATTAAATTATGTAAAGAAAGTAAAATAAAATGAATTAAAATGACCCTGACAGCGTTGGAGGGCAGGACACACTTGAGCCTGAGGCTGCAGCCTCCAGATCCAAAATAAAAAAAGAAAATTACAACAGCAGAGCAAGTGCAACAAGAATATACCCAGCAGTCAATTTGTTGCAATATCTTTTATATTACAATTAGAAATGATAAATTTCGTAAATTTGGGGAAAAAAAGTTAAATGTCTACATTTTGATCTGATCAGCGTTGAGAAAAAACGAACTTTTTTTTTGTTAAACTAATTTTAAATTAATTAAAAAGAAATTTAAAAAAAATTTGTCTCGGTTAAGACCTTTAAAACTACTTTATATTCTCTGTTTGTGCTATTTTCTGCCTACAGGGTATACAAGAATGAAAAAATCTTCAAGTAGAGTGTTTGCTTCCTGGCACACAACAACAGCAGCGATACACACACACACACTCACGCACGCACACATTATCAACATTTCAAGTGTGTGTGTGGGCTGCGCTCATAAGTAGGCTACAAAAAGCGCTTAGAGAGGAAATATGTAGGAATGTGAAGGAAGGAGGATGCTGCACAGGGCAATGAAAACAAAGCAACACTTAAAAGTTAAAGCAAACGCAAAACGTCTCGCAAAGGCCAAGGGTTTTGGTGGCTCTAGAGGGGAAAGCAGGATGCGGGGGCTCCTTGGGTCCCATATTGACTAAAGCGATGCTTAGCCAAAGCTCAGAGCCCACGCTCTGTAAATTAGGTGCTTAGTCATTATGGCTTGTTGGCATTAAAAAAGAGCAGAAACGAGAATCATTTTTCAAGGGTCAGGACGCGAGGGGTGGGTATTAAAGTGGCACAGGTGAACGTCCTTAAAGCAAAGATAAAGTAGAAATTCTATTCCAATTTGAATACCATAAAAATAAATGCAACTAATTTTTTGAGGAATTTAGATAGCCAAGAATTTAAATATGTTTAAAATTTAAATATGAGTTGAAATTATCGATTATGAAATATAAACTATTTAAATGTATTAATAGATATATATATGTTATATATCGTATATATATTTCATAATCTTTATTTTTTCTAATATTTTCTGAATTTTTGTTTTTTCAACACTTTTTACTTATTATGTTGCAATATTTGTTTTAAAAATTTTAATATTTTAATAAATAATATAAAAACAAAAAAAAAAACAAATTAGAATTTTACACATTTTGAAAGAAAATTAATTTGTATGCGAACTTTTTGAAAGAGGTCGCCCTCTGCTAGCCTTCACTGTTAAATTGTGAAACAAGTGTTTTATATAAATTAAAGCCCTGCAGCTGTGACATCCTGCACACTGGCCAGCAGTTGTACAGTTTCAGAAATGTTAACTGCTGTTGTCTTAGGCCTCCTTGGGGCTCCTCCAACCCTTCTGCTACGAGTCGGGGCTTAAATGCAAATTCAAGTTAATAAATGACAGGCCTATCTGCCCACATCTCCACACAAGCTGGGGCCATAAACAACAGCCCGAGAACGGAATGAAACCCGAGGCTGATTCATTAAAAAACATTTGCTAAGCCCCGCCCACAGCTGCCATGTCGATAAGCGTAAATTTGCCAAGTACAAATAATCTTTTTGTCTGTCTAGGGGTTTGTGGTCGGGTGGTTGGCGTCCTAATCCAAGCCGAGATTAAAATCTCAACAGACAGAATGCGAAAACTGTGATAAATATGCTGGCTGTAAAATCTAACGAGCTTCTTCCAATTGAAAGCCGCTGAATTTTATTTTCTTCATTTAACTCATTTGCAAAAAAATGGAAACAAGAAATAGCAGATTGGAAGAATCAACTAACTGGGCTCGTAAACCCAGTTGCGAGCTGCCAAATTGCTACGGCGCATAGATTTTTATGACCCGAATGCAAGAGTCTTAACTGTAGGAGTAGGGGTGAGAGAGGTGGAAGGGGAAGGTTGATGCCGGGCTCCATTGCACTTCAAGTTGTGCAAAGTTTTTAAGTGCTGCACATTGCCTGATTGGCTGCCAGTGCCTGTGATTTAAGCTAATTGCCTTCTTGGCTGAGCAAGAATTCAAGGGGTGTGGGAGGGCGAGAGTAAAACCACTACTTAGCAAAAGAAGAAGAGCCCCATCGTCAGCACTTTGCATTAGAATATAAGTTTCTAAGTTTATTATATTCAAATATTTCCGTATGTAAAATTCAATTAAGTTTTTACTGGCTTTTAAGCAAATATTACTTAAAATATGTTCAGCACTTTGAAATAAAGTTTTTAAAATTATTGAAATACATTTTTCAATAAAGTTGTCTTTTTAAAAAGGAAACTTTTAGCTATAAATTTGAATACGTTAACAATTAGACCAACTTTCACTGCTTAAGAGTTTACAATAACGTGAAAGAAATTGAGGTAATATGGAATAAAATCACATATCTTGATTTTTTCGAATTTTCAATTTAATCTTCCATCGAGAATTCTAATTATTCGGCTGGCAAAGCCAATGGCGCAAATAGTTGTGTGCAGAAAGCGGAAATAGGAAATGGCTAAATCTAATAAGTAAACCAGCAGAAACGTAAAACGCAAACAAACTGCCTCGCATTTATCTCAGCCGCAAAAATGTCTGCCATATTTCATTTTAAGTGCAGCACCTGCAGCTCAGACAGTCTCCTGCCAGAGAAACAGCCTCGAAAAGGACAAAATGAAAATGGAAAAGAAAAAGAAGGACATACTCAGAGAGCGAATGCTGAAAACAAAATGTCAACGATGGAAAGTTGAAAGCACAAACAAGCAGACAGAAAAACAATCTGCGCTTAATTCTTATTCAACGAATGCCAAATACACTTTTATAGTCAACGATAGTTGTAAAAACGATATTTATGTCTATACCCAAAGACACGGGCCGTGTATACGACCGATCAGCGGGAGAGTCGCGCACAGACTGAACCATCATGCTGAAGCTGACGGCAAACGAGATCCATAACGGGATCGAAAGCATTGATGCTGACGTGTCAACAACTGAAGTAGGGTAAGTGTTTAATTATCTTTCACGCTTTCCCCATCCACATTGTTTACCTCGCCCGCTTTTTGCATACAAATTAAAATTCGCCAACGCTCACATCATCCACAATGTCCACTCTCTGGATAGACGTCTCTGACAGCATTTTATAAACATTTTTCAATGCTTTTATTTTGTTTTATATACAAATATTTCATACAAATGCAAAATGTTTAACCTATAACCATAGCAGTCTAACATTGAAATATATGCTATTGTTAGCATGTATCATCAAAATGGGCTCAAATAACAAAATTTCTAATTAAGGTATATAAGAAATTTTTAGTACACTCAGTTAGGGTATTTTCCGACTGCCCGCAGCAGCATCTGTAATCAACAGCATCAGCATAAACATAACTGAAAGAGACAAGGATAACATGCACACTCAGACACATTGACACACACATACACTCACAGACACACACGAATTCATGCTAGTTTTTTAATATCTGCTCGTGTGGGCGTGGCAGCAGGCCTCCCGACAAAGACATATCTAATAACATTAAGTAGTTAGTTGGCGCATCATTTGAATTATGGCCACGTTCGTTGACGCAGCCGGCGCGTTGAGTGGTTACCTCCCCCCTCCCCTCCGCCTCTCGAGCTACCAACACCCACCCACCTGCACACCTAGGCCCCGCCCATATTCTAGGTCTGTCCACTATGATTGTGTGTGTCGTTGTTCTGGTTTTTGTAGCCAACTTTGCACTATTTTGGATGCTCGGCCATGTGGCGAAAATTGAATTTTGAAATATGGTTAACATGCACGAAATGGCAAAATAAATTAAATGTGAAAATAAAATCAAGCGCGAATTCAAAATATATAATATACTGCATTGAAGGTCAGCCAGTCAAAACGCTTTAAGGTCTTAGGCGTTAATTGACTAAGATTTATTATAAATATATTCATTTTGACTGGTAACAAGAATTAGATTCTGCAACCGAATCTATTTCGAAATCGAAGTTAAAGCAAAGCCAAAAAGTTAATAAAATGAAGAAGAGGGGGTTGAAGAAAGCCCATAGAAACTCAGTAATTACTAGTTATTTAGTTATTATAAAACTGTAAAAAAAGAAAAATATTTATAAGGGATTTCATTTTTCTTTTTAGCCATGCTATTTATCGATAACTTTAGTGCGTATCGATAATCATAGCTTCGTTGTTTCACTTTAAATAGCTTTACAACGCTAGCACAAAGATTTTGATTTTCTTACGATATCTGGACACGTTATATATGTATATATATATATATTTTTTTTTTAAATATATATTATATATAAAATATTTTTTGAGTGATTTTATTTTTCTTTTTTGTCATGCTATTTATCGATAACATTAGTGCGTATCGATAAGCATAGCTACGTTGTTTCACTTTAAATAGTTTTGCAACACTAGCACAAAGATTTTGATTTTCTTACGATATATACTATATAATATATAAAAATATTTTTTGAGTGATTTCGTTTTTCTTTTTTAGCCATGCTATTTATCGATAAAATTAGTGGGTATCGATAATCATAGCTACGTTGTTTCACTTTAAATAGCTTTGCTGCACATCATTTTCGGTTTTACACCATTTATATAATTTTCTTTTTTGAAAAATTTCTGAAACATACAACTTGTTCAAATTTTTTGACAATATATCATATTTGCAGTGTTCAAAAGTGCAGCGATATGTGCTTTAAGCTTGCCACGCTGTCAAAAAAGGCCAAAGGTAATTGAAGCCCCATTCGACATTCAAAGTGGGCTGGTAAGGGAGGGCGGAGGGGACGGGTAGGGCCTGTCGGAACGTGTGCTGACAAACGAGAGCCTGAAAAAAGTTGTCTCAACTAACTTCGCGTGAAAATATGAAGAAACAAAAAAGAAAAAACAAACAAACTTATGGCAAACAACAAATTTTGCCATTAGCTGTTTTATTTGTTTTATTTTTGGTTCTTAAGTGTAGAGGACTAATTAAGTGACTGAAATTAGCGGAATTGCGTTTAAATGGAGTTGGGAGGCAAGTGGCTCGCATTGCGTATACGCAATGTGCGTCGCACTTTGCTGCGGGCTCAGCTCAGTTACAATTTTCAATTAACGGCGAGCAAACAAAGCGAAATCGATGATTTTTTATGCGCAATTGCTTTGAGTGGGTAATTAAGTAATTTAAGCCAAAACCCATATAAATACATATGCATATATTTATATAATATATTTAAAAGTAAATATAATCACTTTACGAATTGGCCTGTGGTTGCCACAGTTGTAGTTTTCATTATCATTTTTCACGCTGTCTTCTCAAATTTGTTGTTGTTGTTGTTGCAGCTGTTTTTGGCTGTTTGCTGTTGTGGTTATTGCAGTTACTGTTGACATGTGGTAGGAATAGGATATAGTAATATATACACATACTATATATATTTATCAAGGCATTTTGTTCTTTTTTTTTAATTAGCACGCTGTTAATTTTAGTTGCTTTTATTTATTTTATTTTAATCATTTAAAACATATAGGCATTTAATTTTTCATTATTAATATTATTAATTTTATTCAATTTATAAGTATGCATTTTATTTATTTTTTTTTTTTTTTGTAAGCTCATTTTTGTTACGTATATTCTTAAAAAAATGCTCTTTATATTCTATTCGCAAATGATTATAACAAGATTTTTAATTTGATGAAATGTAGTCAAATATTCTCATTTCACTATTTTCCTGATTCTGGAGATGGACTTTGAACCCAACCTAATGCAGGTTTCAGATACTTAGTAAAATGTTTTTTAAAACCGAACTATACCTAAAATCACATTTTCAATATAATATTTATTTATTATATCTGCATAATTTTATTTATTCATATTTTAAAAATTTACTGTGGCTTTTTATTTTTTTATAGTATTTTAATTTATTTTTATAACTTTCCAAATTTCTAAAAATTTTGTTGTATATAATTATTTATAAAAAAAAATATTTGCAAATGAAGTTGTACCTTGAAATTTATATACTGCATTTAAAATCTTTGTTCAACGTTAAAATTTTCAATATTATTTAAAAATTTTAAACAAAATGTAATATATTTAAATAGTCTACAAATAAAACAATGTAATATAAAGATAATAATTGTAGACTTTTTTGTTGAAATAAAATGGACACAAGGCAATTTTGATGTATATATCTATAAACATATTTTTTATTGATTGCATGTCTTTGGTAGTTGTTGTATATTGACAGTTGTTATAGGCCAAGACGACATTGGTGACATTTTAAAAAGTTGTCTAAGCAAATAACAGGCAGTTACTGTTGCTGTTGTTGTAACTGTTGTTGCAGTTAAAGTACAATTACTTAAATTTGGCCAATTTGAAATACTAACGAGATTTTTGTTGTTGTTGCTGTTGTTATAAGGCAATTTTATTTGATACACACATCTATTATTTCTAAGGCATTTAACACAATTGCGAATTGCACTTGGAATTGCACTGAATTGAACAACTTGTTATTTCGTTGAATATTTTGTTCTTTTTATTAATATTGCGTACGAGTAGAAAAAGTGTATAAATTTATTGTTGCTTTATTTTATTTTTTATTTTAATTGAATTGAATTTCTGTTGCGGCTGGGCAAAGGGAAACCCGACGCGGCGTGCAAAGTGCAGGCGTGAACTCGGACCCAGCCTCGGAACAACACTCCTTGTGCTAAGTCCTACTGCTGCTGCTGCTGGTCCTGACGCCGCGGCGACAACGACGACGACGACGACAACAGCGAGACACGCGCGTGGTACTACAACAAAAACACGACTGAGCCGTCCAACGGCCAGCGACGAATTACAAACACGAAATTGAAAGCGATGCCGAAGCCGATGTTCGAATCGTCGTGGGCACAGGTTGAACGAAATTGAAAGCCGTTACACGAAGTGGGTCGCTCGGTCGTTCTGCAATGCAGCAACAGCAGCAGCAGCAGCGGAGGGCGCGCTTTGTTTACATGCCACACAGACACACACACACACACACACACACACACAGCCAGAAAGCCGAAGCTGTGTCAGGTAACTAACGAGCGTTTAGCGTTGAGCGACGCGACGCTCGTTGAAAGCTCATACACGCTCTCACAGTCAGCTGTGTGTGGGCGTTGCATACGTGCGCTCTCCTGCTGCTCTCTCACACGCTCCGTTTGACCAACAGCTGTTTGTGCTCTCATTTCTGACATCGCTTTGCCCCAATTTGCTGACATTGCTAAGGCCGTCTCTCCAAAAGCTTTCAACTGCAATGAGCACAATTCGTGTGTTTGTGTCTGTGCGTGTTATCCTAGCTGACATTGTAAACATGACCAAAATGCATGTTCCCCAAAGGTGTGTGTGTGTGTGTTTGTGTGGGGTGTCTCTCTCTATCTCTCACTCTCTCCTTCTATCTGTGTGGTGTGGGCGTAAAGCCGCATTTGAAGTGCTAGGGCCACATTCATTTGCATATTTGAGCAAATTTTGTGTCGCGTGCGTGAGAGAGACAGTGAAGGGGGAATGCTTTTGGTCTCATGTGTAACGCAAAGATAAGTTCAACTTAATTAAAGTTTCAGAAAGGAACAAATCGCCGCCCGACTCGAGCCTCAAAAATTATGACCATCGGGCGGGCTTCACTCGAAAATGCATACGAGACTTAACTATTTATACGGTTTTAAATTACTAGCCTCAAAAAAAATACATTTTTGTTTTTACGAAAAATACAACTTGCAAAGGGCTGGGATAAAGTAGCAGCAAAAAAAAAAAACAAAAACACTATTTTGATTTAAGATATTTTTATCTATTGCCATGGTTCTAAAAGTTAACTACAGATATGCCAGCGATGATATGATATTGTTTATTTAATTTTTATTGTCAGCGTCAAGGCGGATTTTGACAAATCAGGTGAATCAGGTGGTCACTCCATGGGGCTCCATTGCTGCCTTAGTTAATGTTATATCCTCTTTTTAAAAAGAGAATTCATACAGCCAGTCCAGATCCTCGTCTGGCAGCAATTGTTTCAAATAGCGCACCTCCTCCTCGTACTCGGCCTGCAAAGTGATTAAATTGCTGGAATACGGCGGAAAAGTCCGGGCTATAATCGTTTCCCGTCTGGCCAGCTCTGCGATTCCCCGTGCATAGATTAAAGCCTCGTGCTCCTCGTACGCCTGCCTCACAATCCGATCGACCTCCAAGCCGGCGCGTTCTTGAGCTGTCCGCGCGAAGGACGATTGCTTCCTGGTGCCATCGATCACCACGTAGGCGGCTGGCGGTTCCGACAGATCAGCTTCACAGTAAGACATTCCACAGTGAAAGTGCAAAGGAAAATAATTCTAGACTGAGCAAATAGGGAATGCAGCAGAGATGTCAAGGCATGCTCTGATTTAATCAAGACCCAAAACTCCAAAAACTATCTTTCAAGTTTCAAAGATTAAACACCCTGGCAAACATATTCAAAATTTTTAAATAACTAAAATCTAGGTTGGATTATGAAATGCGGAAAAACAAAAAAAAATTGCATACAAAAAGTAATTTTTCGACCGATTACTCCTATTACTTTTCGAAAAGTTAATAAGTTGAATCCATAAAATTAATTTTATTTTTCAGCTTGGATACCCTAGAAAATCAAATATTTTTTTATACGAAAACTCGTTTCTACGAACGTCTATTCCTATCGGAGCTACATGCTGTAGTGCGTTTATGCACTACCTGCAACAAAAAAAACGGTGTATTTCTTAACACAAAATACTTTATGGGTTCGTCTCTTTCTATAGGTTAAACCAACTCATTAAATTGTACGCAAGGATATTACAATGTTCGAGTCTGAACCCAAAATGAATGGCAAACCGAACCATTCACACTTCCTATCTGATTTTTAAAGGGTTTGTGGTTTTAAGATAAAATCAGCGAAGGCTTAGCTTTATGTGGAAACTTTATTGGCCATGGTCACTTCTGTTTGGACTGTGCTGTGATCAACTTTATGCTGGGATTCCAGAAACCATTGCTGCTTCCTGGTCTCATGCTCCAATGCAGCCTGCCTGACGATCTTTGAGACCTCTTGGCCAGCTGCTGATTGTTGCTCCTGTTCGATCAGCTGCTGCAGGGACTTTTGGCCATCGCTTACCTCCACATAGGCGGCTGGTTCGAGGCGATACCATGTGTTGGCCAGTTTGTTGTGGACAGCGGGGGGGAGGGGAGGCTGGTGGCGGGGTGGCCACAGTCAGGTGTCGCTGCTAGTTGACGTGAAACTGAATTTAAAGCGTTTCTATCGACGTCCCCTCAAGCCAGTTGCTCGGACTTGAGTCAGCGCAATTTCCAGGCAAATCAAACAAGCAATCCGATACGATACACATATATACAAGCATATATATACGATAAACATTTGCCATAAATATTAGCAAATGTGCCGCATCAACAAGTCGACTCTTTGCTTGACGCAAAGCAGTGCCGTTCATTACGATTTGTGTCAATTTTCAATAAACGATTTATAAGGACTCCCAACCTCTTGCTCCCCCCCACCCCCCCTTACCAGCACCAATGTCCACCTAACGAGAGTGCCCGGACCAAGAGGCGTCGCATAAATCTCAGCCAGTTCATTAAAGGCTTAAGGGCTAATTGAACACGGTGCCCTGAGCGTTTGTCGCCTGAACTTTTCCACCCTTGCAAAGCTCTTGCAGCTTTCTGGCACAGACAGCCTAGCTTTTTATGACTCGCTGTTGGTTGCTGTCTTCGCTAACTGCGATTGGTGTATAAAAACTCTCGTTACTCTTTGTTGTTCACCATGTTCTTTATTACTCTATGGTTGTTCACAGTGGAAGCAAAGAACTAAACTTTAAATAGTGTGCCCTAGTAGAGAATACCCTATAGCAAACATGTGGTCGTCTTTAGTTATATGCATAGGTATAGGCATATATATATATATAATAATTAAATAACAAAATATCGAAATCATTAAGCTACTCCATGTTTGTTATTCGTGTCTAAATTTCAGGATATAGTTATAAATTATACTCTATATCTATAGAAATAATATTTTATTTTTTTTGAAAAAATATAGATTTTCAAAAATGAATGCATTTTTACTTTTTGCTGCCGCTATTGAAGCTAGAGACTTACATTTTGAATATATATATTTGAGGATAAAGTGCGACGACTTTTAGGCTACGCCCTTTAGGGGTGTAGCAAATCGGTAAAAAATTGTACGCCCCCTCAATTTTAGAGGGAGGGACAGATTTGGGACAAATTTGGCAGACAGACTACCAAAGCCACCGAATTTAGCAGACAGTATTATATTGACCTCCTCCAGCTGATCAAGCTGAAAACGAGTATGGCGCTGTCGGTTACAGCTGACTTGTTTTTTATTTATTTATTTTTTTTTTTTATATGAGCGAACAGGGTTTCGAGAAAGGGGCTTAACCGATAATTAGTTGCCTAACTTTAATATTTATTGACAGCCAATAATCGTTTATAGTTTGTTGGATTTATTGCCAGAACCATCAATTGTCACTAGTCAAACATAAATGACGATATATATATACCCATATATATATATACCAAGGCTGACAACTTTGTTCTTATTGATTGAACAAGCAATTAAACACGGAGGTGTCTATGAATATGTATGTGCATATATGGGGCCTCTTCTTCTACCTACATCTACCTCATAAATTATGCTCGGTTTGTTTTCATGGCTATTCAGCCAAGGGACGCTACCGTGGCCAAAACAAAAAAGCGACACCTATTCAATTACGTATTACCATTAAAAATTCCATTGGGCTGTTAGAGAGCAAAACCCATAAACAAACATTAGACTAACAGATGCCCTGTATTCACATAAACGATTCATTTTATTCTTTAATCTGTGTTAATTTCATATTTTTTTCTATTTTTCTATTTCTGTATCCAATGATGTGTATGTATTAACTTTTAACTATTTACCACCTAGATATTCTCAGTTTTGTGGAAAAAATACGAATATAAATCGGTCCCCAATATTTCTACAATCTTTGAAATGCGTTAAACAAATTCTTGACCAGAGATAAATAATTATCAAATCAAAGAAAGAACAGGATATCGGTAAAAAAGAATAAGCTGATTATGCGTCTCTAAGTTTCTGAGTTCGATGTGTTCGTACTGACGGACGGATTACGATCGAAAATGCCTCCATTCAAGGTATTTATAAAAAGTGTAATAAATAGAAAACTTTAGCAACTCGAACGAAATTTAATTACTTTTGTCGCAGGCAAATCAATTATTCAATTGTAAATTGGGACAATCAAAGGCATTGACAATATGTAATTGAAGAAATAAGAGACTTTTTATGTGTACATAAATAATTTTTGGTATAGAAATGAATAAAATTAAATTTCACAAAAAAAAAATAGTTCTTAATGATCTCAAGATACGTTCGAAACTTTTGAAACAAGTCTAAGGTTGACTATCCCAGCGAACTGAGAGGCTATCAGAGCTGGATGTGGTAAATTTGTATATTTCGGTATTAAAACCGTTCGCAAATTAAACACATATTGAACAAGAGAGATTCCTCTAAAAGGGAACGCCCGTCAAGGAGATACCCCGAACACTGCATTTAACACGTACACAGAAAATCTCGGCACTTGATGAGTATTAAGGTGGTTAAAAATAAAAAAAAAAACACATTTATAATTATCAATGGAAAAAGAAAGATTCCATATTCCAACTCTTACCGACTGCACCACACTACTATTGAACTCACTTATGATATAACATAACTTACCCATTGCATAAAAAAATACCACGAAAACGCTAGACAATATGCTGATACGGAAAATAGATTCTTGATTTGCTCGTAAACTACATGTATAATCGTTATGCAATTTTTAGGACTTACATAGAGTATCAAAAAGTTTTTACAAATCAATTTGCAAGACTGTAGCATCTTATTTGTGGTTTTTATTTTGTTATATCGATATTTAGGGCGATTAGGGGGAAGTATCAAAAACCCGAAATGTTTTAGTTTAGAAGTTATGCTAAAAACCGGGTTAAAAAACGTTAAATATCGATAATCCAAAATCGGAAATGGTAATCGATCTCTTTTATTAAACTTGATATGCGTATGGAATAACGCACCGAATCCAACAAAACCTTTCTAGCTTTGTAGTCTCTGAAACCGCCTCCTTAATTCACACAAACGGACATACAGACAGACATACAGGGCAGACATGGCTAAATCTACTCGGCTAGTGATGCTGATCAAGAATACAGGTTAGATACATTTGCACAAAACCATTAAACCCTGTTTAACCCATTTTCAAAAGTTTCAGGGTATACAAATTATATGAAAATTTACGCTCCAATAGACAGGAGATGATAAGCACTATGTTTTTTAAACAGTATTAAAGTATATAGAATTAAAGTATATAGCATTTGTTGACTCGGAAATTTCGCAAAAGAAATTCCTGACCAGCAGCAACAAAAAAATATATATATAGATATATAAATAATGATAAAGAAAACCGAAAACAGAAGAAAAAGGGCGCAAAGCAAAACCAAGAATATGCCAAGTCAGGGGACAACAAGCCGCATAAAGTTGGCGCCAGCCAAAAAAGAAAGCCGAGAGCTGCTCTTTCTGTACGCCCGACTGTATATACCCTGTATAGACAAATCGGTTATCGGTTTAAAAAAAAAGTAAAATAAAAATAAAAAATAAAATAAAATTTAATACATAATAATCTTAAAAGCAAAAACATTAAAAAAAAAATATATATATTTTTTTGAAATTTGCAAATGAATTTATATTTAGTGTATTCGTTAAGTTAAACTTGATATAAGATAATTATAGCCTATGACAATTGTTTTACTTGGAAATAATGAATTTTGTTTATAGTATGCGATAGAATATTTTTGCACAATCGATTATACCCTGTTTACTCATTTGAAGTAAGTGCAGGGTATAACAGAAAACAGAAAAAGCGAATAATCGAAAAAGAAAACTAGATAAACAGGCGCCTGGCTGGGAGGAAAGTGTGACGAACATGGCTGGATAAAATGGAGGAGTAGGCGGAGATGGAGGAGGTTGCTAGTTGGTGGTTGATGGTGCCTAGCGTGCGTTGTTTGGGCCAAGTTTCTCGGCATGCAACGGATGAGTTCAGTTGAGGCGCATTTGTGATTGCAACTTGTTGCACTTACTTTCGCATTGTTGTCGTCGCCCGCCTCCTGCAGCTCCAGCTGCGCGGGCGTGGGCGTGGGCGTAGCCAGTGGCTGCTGCTGATCCGCGTCCCTGCTGTAGAAGTCCGCCACGCTGGGCACCAACAACACACCCACCTTATTGCGCGCCACCTGCTGGTGGGTGCGACGGTGGCGCGCCGGCAGCATCATGCGATGCGCCACCAAAGCCATCGCGAGCCACAAATTCAAAAACGCCCAATTTCGAAAGTCTCGAATCCAAGTTTAAATCAAATCAAGAACAAATCCCGACGCGCGGCTTTTGCGGCGTTTTGATCGAAGGCAACGCTCGCCGTCAACTGAAAAGCGTCGCGCCTGAAAACAAACCAGCGACAGCGAAAAGAGAGCCGAACGAAACGTGTCCATCATACACACATATATGCCCCACCTCGCTCTCGCACGCACACACACACACTCACGCACGGCACAGTGTGCGTGTGTGTGTGTGTGTGATTGTGTTTGTTTGCTTACTAAACTCTGCATGCTTGATGAGCATTTTGCTGTTGTTCCTTTAACGTTAATATTAATGTCTGACGCGACTGTCTGCCAGCTGTGTCTGTGTGTATGTATTTGTGTGTGTGTGTGTGTCAGTTAACCAACACGTGCGCAAGACATTTAAAAACAAGAATATAACATTATGTTCTTGCTTGACGCAGCTTAAATACCCTCACATTACAATAATATACGGTATTCTTATAATACCGTATTCCGAATTCAAAACATATAATCATACAAAGAATTATAAATGAATGCAAATTAAATATAAATATAATTTTTGAACAATGGGAACTTTATATAAATAAATAAAATCTAAATATAATAAATAAAATATTTTATATGGTTATCCAAAAATTAATTTTGTATTTTTTTTTTGTATTTATTGGACAATAGAAATTAATTTAAATGATTACTTTTGGTATCAAAACACATTGTTGCATACAGCTGCAAAAAAAGCAATATACCCGTGATAAAAATAATTAAAAAAAAAAAAAAATTCCCCCCCCCCCCCCCCCCCACACACACACACACACACACACACAGCGCAAATAAACTATTTGTTGTCCAAATAAAATAATGAAACAAATAAAAGCAGAAGGTGAAATATTGTGCGATGCGACTCCACAAAAGCCGAAAAATGCTTCATGTTATGCAATGTAAATTCAAATATACAATCAAGTAGATAAAAAAAATAAAATAAAAAATATAATAAAAGTAAATTATTTTTAAATTATTACTTAGAAGAGCATTCCGAATATATGTAAATCCCTTAAGGAGATTCTTTAAATAAGTATCTATGTAAGTGACTTTATACATATATCGTATATTTTATTTTATGCTTGGTCGGGTCTAATTTGTAGACTGTTAAACTTACTTGGCCGCATTTTTAAATAAATTCTTTTATTTTGCATATACACATTTAACTCATTTAACAAAAGTTCCAATTTTTACAAAAGTCTGCTTGGCTAAAAATTGTGCTCAGCTGGGAAAGTGACAAGCCCACTTATGGAAAAAATCACGTTGTAGAAAAAACATCGAACGATGTTTTTCTGCGTATTAATCAAAGCTCAACTTTTAGCGAACATGACAAGAAAAGCTGTACGGAGGCTTCGTTCTTAAGTTGGGGCTTAATAACTTTTAAAACTTTTAAACTTTGCTAGTGGCATTGATATCCCTGGCAGTGGCAGGATATGAGATTCCAAAGCCTCCTGTAAGTATCTTAGGGTTTTAATATTATACCCTGAACCCATTGAAAATGGGTAAAATAGGTAATAGGCAGATCGGGACGACGAGCTGAGTTGATTTAGCCATGTCCGTCTGTCCGTCCGTCTGTATGAACGCAGCGATCTCGGAAACTACAAAAGCTAGAAGGCGGATCTTGTTCCCATTCAGTTCGTATAAATAATACGCAATACAAGTTTATCTTTTTTTTCAATAACTTGATGATCTGTTTCATTAATAAAAATCGATAACAACCTTTTATTTTCTTACAATATTTGTTTATATATACTATACTTTCCAAAAAATTTTAAAATATATATGTATACTAAATACAATATAAAATTATATTTGTATGTGCATATTAATAATCAATAAAATAATCTTTTATTTGGTAAAACCCATTAAAAATGTGTAAATTACATTCTTGACCAAGATCAGCAGCTTTTAACTTTTAACTTTCTTAGCCTCGACCATGGTAAGCGAAGATCAAATTTGTTTCAAATGATCGATAACTACAAATCTTTACTTACAGCATATAATTTTTATACTCGTTCAAGAATTGAAACTAGTATATTGGGTTTGACCAATGTCCGTCTGTCTGTCCGGATGAGCGCAATTTTTTTCGGGGCTATAGAAGCTTTGAATATATGTACACTAATGGACAAAATAATAGGTGTGCATTTTATTTTTGTGTTTCACACTTTATTTTGCGTATATTTTACCAACAATAAAAAAGGCATTAAGGATTTCATAATTTATTCTTATCATGTTATAATAAAACAATCAATGGCCTCAAAACTTTCAAATAAAAAATATTAAATATTTTCATAAAACTCAAATTTCAGCTGGTCACAATAACAGGTGTAATCATTCAATTTTGTTAATTATTTCCAAATTTTGCCAGTTTTGGACCCGTTTGGTATAAAGCTCTCATCCCATTTAATACACTGTATATCCTCCATTATTTTGCAACACTTTTGCCATTCTTGTAGGCATAGATGAAATTAGATTTCTGCATGTTCCAATTTGAATATTGTACCAAGTTCTTTGGATATATTTTTCCCATAGTTGGCTTTTATTTCATCAAACAGTTTTACCGACTTCTTTATTAAGCTCTCCCCAGAGGTTCTAACTGGGATTGAGGTCTGGGGATTGACTTGGCCACTCGAGAACGTCCACTTTATGCTCTTTACAAATCGGGATGAGTGCCTCGGATCGTTATCCTGCTGAAACTTCCTTAAAAGTGGCATGCTATCATGCTATCATCATATCATGCATATGGTAGCATTACCGTCTCCAATAAATCTTTGTAAACAAATCTCTCCATAGTACCATCAATTAGATGTATCGACCAACACCTGAACCTAATATGGAATTCGTTTCCCTTAGGCCAACGAACATTCCTTTTGGCATCATTTCCAAACAAATTTCTCTTTGTTTCTTCGCTCCAGGGTATATTTCACCATTTTTTCTCACCCACCATGTTTTGGCGATCCAATGCAAATTTTTCCCCTATCTTCAAATTTGCAGATCGAAGCAAATGCACCTTACGGGCAATCCTACCTGGTAGATTTGCATTTTCTAAACGTCGCCTGACGGTTCGTCAAATTAATAAAAAACTCTTGTCAGATACAATTTCTCTCCCTAGAATTAATGATATCGTAAATCCAATAGGTCGAGAAAAATAGTTTTCATGTCTTGACTTAATGTCAGGATTTCATCAGATTGAACTTGAAGAGAGCTCAAGAAATGTACCATAATTTTCAAGGAGAAGTGGATCATATCGTTTCAGGCGATGACCTTTTGGTTTTAAAATAGCGCTACATTCATTTCAGAGAATGAATGAGAATGTTTCGAAATCTCAAAAATTTAGAACATGTTTTTGACAAATGTAGGAAATATAATCTCAAATTGTATCCACAAAAATACTCATTTTTATACTCGTTCACAAAGTGAAAAGAGATAAAGAGTGAAGCTAGAGACTTAAATTTTGGTTATACACTCGTCAAAGTCCACAATTTTAAAGCTAGAGTCAGAATTTGCCACGTAGATAGCTGGTGATCTCAAATACCCTAAAAATTTAAGCTAGAGTTACCAAATTTAGAGAGTAGATAACTGGTTATTCCTTTAAAGATTGGCACAAAATTTCGGCGACGAACCGATATCCCGAATTTCGAACCTACATTTTCTTCTGATATCGAGTGAAAACATAGTGGAATTATCACATACAAACATACAAATAAAAAATGCTCAAATATCTAACCTAACATCCCAAAAATTTAGACTGCAATCAGTTTCAAACAATTCGAAGAAAAAGTATCTGAAAATAAAGCTTAACAAGAAGAAAATAAAATACTAAGCACTCAAATACATATGAAGGATTCTTAAATATCGAACGTATCATCTGAAAATATTTCGAATGCAGATAAGATCAAACAATTAGAAGAAACAGTATCTGAAAATTGTAAATCAAGTTGTATTGGAAAATCGGCAGGTGATCACAAAAGCAAAAATTCCTGGCATGAACTCATTTCCCGTGTACTGTTATTCGACACCCATGTTTTCCGGTTGGACAAGAAGATGACTCTGAAAACTTCAACCGGAGTTGGAACGCATAGCGAAGGGTGTTCGGTGATCTAAAAGGAGAATATTTTTTCGGACTCGATAAGCCTCATTTATTGACCAGATAACAGCAACACGAATTGAAAATGTATCTGGAGTTTCACACGTATTCTGTTTTTGTTGAATCTTCTGAAAGTGGTCGTGATATCTTAGGAGAGAGTCTTAACACCTGATCCCGATAAATACAAAGCAGATTGCCCAATACGTAAGAACTTCGGTTGGTGGTTTAACAAATGAGGTGACACGTAAGTAACATAATATATAAATAATATAAATATGTTATATACTTTTCAATTGAAGTTTAAATAGTGAATATCAAAAGGTTGGAATTCATTGGTAAGGCCAGAAACTTATGTATACTATAATGATGATTAGGCCAAAAAACGTTAAGAAAAGAGCGAATTGAAATATTCATTTAAAACAAATTGAAATATTATTCAATGCTATAATTTCAAACTCATTGAAATATTATACAAATGTAAGTGTATGAAATAAATAGAAATTACATTTATAGTTTCATTGCATTTATTATACCCTGAACCCATTGAAAATGGGTAAAACAGGGTATTATGGTTTTGTTGAAATGTATGTAACAGGCAGAAGGAGGCATCTCCGACCCCAT